>VNKC01002297.1:0-64155 GCA_008042775.1 Drosophila pectinifera
AAAGTCTTATTTAACTAAGCAAGGTTTTTTTTCTTAACTCTGATTTTTCCAATAAATTAGGGTAAAAAACTACCGATTTAAGGACCCAAAAATTCGTATATATGATGTCTTCTGGAGAGCATATTATGGCCAAAAATGGGGTGACAGCCAAATGCCGCATATCTTTCGATTCGCCACTAAAATCTTAATTATTTGGCAATAAAATATTTGAAAAACTAAGAACAAAAATTTTGACCAATTTTTCAAAAAATGATAAGGGGTTACATCATTAAAATTGTCAAAAATTGGCCAAAAATTTATTTTTTCTGATCTCTAAACACAATATGCAGATTAATTAACCTAATAAAAACCAACACAGAACTGCTTTCCGAATTGAATTTGGGGCTGATTTGACTTTGTTATGAATATTTTTGTAACCTTGAGTTGTCCCTAAAATTAGGACATAAAAACCCCATTTAAGGACCCAAAAATTCGTATATATGATGTCTTCTGGAGAGCATATTATGGCCAAAAATGGGGTGACAGCCAAATGCCGCATATCCTTCGATTCGCCACTAAAATTATTCGGCATATAGACTTAGAAATTTAAAATAATAAAATTGTTGTAATTTTTTGACAATTTTAATGATATAACCGCCTTTTTTTTAGATATTTTTTTGTTAAATAATTGGAATTTTAACGGCGAATCGGGAAAGATACGACATCATTTAATTTTTGGCCAGATTATTCTCTCAAGAAGCCCTGAAATATTTGCGTTTTTGAGTCGACATTTTAGTACCCTAATTTTTTGGACAAGACAGAGTTAAAAATAGTCATAACTAAGCCAAAACAGCCTTAAATTCAAGTCGGAAAGCGGTTCTATGTTAGTTTTTATAAGGTTAATTAATCTGCATATAGAAATTTATTTTATAAATTAAAATAATAATAATAATAATAAAACTTTTGTCAATTTTTGACAATTTTAATGTAGTAACCCCTTATAAAATGTTGGAAAATACGCATGGTATACGCATGTTTGGGTTTTTAAATCGATATATTTTCATTCAAATTTTAGGAAAGATCTTCTATTACTTACTAGTATTATATTTACTACTGTTACTATTATTTTTAAAAGAGTTTTCCCAATACACATTAGCTAAAATTGATTCGTCGCCCCCAAAAACTCGGAACTATCTGACTCAATTCTACGAGACTCCATTTTACTTGACATCTACATGCGAGGCGAGGCGACGCGGCGACTCAAAGTAAGCAAACAACCGCTTTGTTGTTGTATACCCAAAACATAATGTACATAATGTGTGTTTATGTATGGGGCTGCAGACCCCTCTGGCCCCAGCCCCAGCTGCCTCAACCCGCAAAAAATCGGGCATGCGCGCTCCAAACTCCACAAACAGCGCGCACTCACACAGCGGGACTAACTAACCCCAATCCGACGCTGCGCTTGGGTGTGTGCGTGTGAGCAGCAGCCCCCAAGAAGTTTTTTGGCTGTCAGTCAATGGAAGGCAGCGTACACCCACCCATACACACACAGAGGGAGCAGCGTGGTCGGGACACCCTGTATTCCGCAAGGATACACACAGCCATCGTATGTGTGAGGGGGCCGCGTCGATGTCTGAGTCTGTGTATATGACTGTGTCTGTATATGTGTCTGTGTATGTGTCTGTGTCTGTGTATTTATATGCAACCACTTGAGTTAATCAAAAATGTCTGCTGTAATTTATTTTACTACGGCCGCCATCTTTTATTCCCGCCCAGAACCCAGAACCAGAGCCAGAACTAGAACCCGAAGCGGTGGCCATTTGGGGAATTTATCCGGGGGAATGCATTTGGCCGGGAGTCGCCTCTCTCTCTCTCTCCTCGTCCCTTCTTGCAACCTTTGGACAATAGCAATTTTCGCAGGACGAAGTTGCCAAAGCAAACATAATTGCCAGTGCTGCTGGACGGAGGCACTTGCATATATTCAGCACTGTAATTAGAAGCTGAAACTAAATCTCGAAGCCAGAAGCCAGGGTTCTCGCCCAGGCTGACCCAATTTATATATAAAAAAATCTGGACAAAGACAGGATCCCATCATGCTGGCAAATCCTTAATTTACCCTTGACCAAACCCGAGGAGGAGAAACCAAATAACTTCCCCCCTTTTCAAAAGCCATTAAGACGATAATCGATACCCGGACCGGGACCAGAGCATAATGCTTGAATCCTTGTGCAGGCTGCAGTTAAATTACGAAAAATGTAATTACAAAAAAAAAAATGCCCCTTTGCCCCGGCTAAATTCACACATAAATCTGCGAGGATGGCGCGTGCCATCCTTTCCGTCCGTCCGCCAAGAGAAGAGATGCCAAAAGGAAGAGAGAGGATTGAGTTGGGACTCACCGTGAAGCGTCTGCACCACACTGACAGCCATCGAATGTCTTTAATCCTTTTGCCCATGGGTAAGCGCAGTAGGATGTCCGTTCCGTTGTGCGCTTGCAGGATGGGTGGATCCCTGCGGGTGGTGGTGATGATACAAGTGGAGGATACCAAGAACGAGATGGATATGGAGAAGGAAAGTTTAATGAGAGGTCCTGGCCAAGTCAAACTTACTTAAGGAGTAAGCTTCTCCCACGGTTCGCTGAAAAACTTGAAATAAAATTAATGTCATATTCGAGGAAGAGAAATACCTGAACCTCATACTTGGATTGTGGTTATTTATCTTACAACTGAATTATAATTACTTATAATTGTTTATTCTTTGCTTCATACTTATGTACTGTACTAGAAATTCTTAGTAAAATATCTTACTTAATACAACTCTTTCCATTTCTGCATATTTACGAAATCTTAAAGGCAACTAGCCCGGTTAAAAGTAAATCAAACATGCCGACAGCCAGCCCAGTGGCTGCCCGGTGAAGGACACGCCTCCAGTTTGCACTTTGTTCATTACCAATATGTGCACAGAGATTAATGTGTGACCAGCCAGAAAATGCAACAGATCGCATTACCCCAGACCCTTGGCCGGGATACCTCCCCTTGAATCACTATCATTAAAATTAAAGCAAAAACCAAACGACCGGCGACAAAACCAAACCAAAAACATTTCTCATTTTCGCATACTCGCATTATTTATGAGGCGAGCGTTGATGAAGATTTATGGCTAATGCAGCGAACCGAGGCATTACACACGTCCCATGTCCCTGCCCCCTTGCCACTGGGCCCCTCTGCTCCAACTTCGGCGAATGGATTTCTAGGTGGCTGCAACTTTTTGCGGCGGCTTAAAGCCTTCAGCCAATTAGCGACTCAATCTCAGCGCCTCTGGTGGCGGTGCATCTCTGTGGGAATCGAAGCGGAGCCTTGGCACAGAGCTGATAATTGCAATGGTTGGGCAATTACCATGAATGACTGACTATTTGGAAATCTTGGGCGAGTACACATCAGTATAATTCCATTCCTTTTAATTACTTAAAGTTTTAGGCACTCCCTTTATGCTTTTGAAAGATTTCTACTAGTAATAGGGGCAAGGTAACCTCTTAATTCCTCAGTGCAGTGGCTTGCTTTTATAATCATGTGGATTTTCCGATGATTACATATCCGCCGGTTGCTGCATCTCATTTCGCTTCCACCGACCGAGTCCTGGGAATATTAATAATCAACTTGAAGTCTAAGTATGCCAATCCCAAGGGGGGTGTCGTCGTCGTTGGCAGTCAGCGAGTGTTTGCCCAGATGAATCTGTATCTGTCGACACGGCTGGCTATAGTATAAATCACGGAATGGAGAGGCAGTAGAGAGACTCGAGCTCCTTGAGGGCGCTTGGGGGTTGAGGAGGATCGATCCATCGCAAACTGGGACAAGTGGCGGGCGGCGAGTCAATCAGTCAGTTAGTGGGCTAGTCGGCTCTAGCCGCTGAAGTGGAAAGGTCGCCGTCTAATGAATGTCAGCGGAGGCCACGCAATCCGCATTAGACACGGCTAAGCACTTAGCCAATAATACCCTTGAACCGGGCTCGTCGACAGCGGGTCGATGGGTCGACGGGTCGAGGTCCGAGTTCCTGTCCAAGATGCCAGCAGCAGCTCTTGCAGCCTCTAATGAGCCAAAACAAATTGAATGGCTCTGTGTCAACAGTGCATCAAATGTATCTATCTGCTGGTTACACAGGGATGTGTCGAGCCCTGCTGCCACCCCCACAAGACTCCAGTGTATCGAAGCCGTCTTCTGTTTGCCTTCGATTCCCAGTTCCATTACAGTTCCGCCTGGCAAATATGTATGCTTGTTGCCCTGTTTGATTTGCTTGTCCTCCCTCTTGGCAAGGACATCTCCGCCTGACTTGAGTGAGTAGGAGTTCGACATTTATTGATGCACTTAGAATGGATTGGAACGGGAGCTAGAGAGCTCTGACTGTGGCCAACCATCGATTTTATTTTATTTGCTCTCGCTCAGCGCTAAGCATCCATGCACTTTCACCCAATTAGTTTTGTTGGAATTCGGATCCGCCGAGCTTCCATTTGAAACTAAGCCCTTAACTTGTTGCTCGACTGCCGGATTCCGTTCCTGCTGACTAAGGCTCTATGCCTGCCGCTCGATAAACAAAACGCACAACAATTGAGGGCATTTTGCAGACAATAAAACGCGCCAACTCAGCAGACGGCCCAATCATCCCAGGCCCAACATCCCACACTCGCAACCACACCCAACCCCATCCGGGTTCCCCGAACAAAGGCAAACCGAGGACAGCCACCCCCGAAAATATTCTAAAATTATTATGAATATTTCATGTTTCCGTGACGAGCCGCCTGAGCCGGAGCCAGAGCCGGAGCCAAGCCAACGCCCCCGCTTCTGTGGGTGACAGTCCGCAGACGGATGATGAGACCCACAGCAACGACTACTCAATTAAATTTGTATTAAAGTGCAGGGGTGTTCGCGCCGGAGATAGCGGCGGACGGCGGACGGAGGGCGGGGGCATTAATCACGCCAGCAACAATAATAATTAGTCAGGCTTTGGTCCGGGGAAGAAACCACTACAGCGAAATGCTCGATCCCTAACGAGCTGCGGAAAATCTAGTTAGCAGTAAATGCATGAAAAAGTCTCTAAAAAGGAACCAGAGGACTTTGTTTTTGTAGAATTTTGAAGATAACATAAAGCTTCTTAGCTTTTCAAATAATATCGTTGAAATGTAAATGTACTTTAAATGTTTTTCGTGCCAAAATATATAAGTTAACCTAAATCCTTTGAGGAATTTGTATTCAAAGTAGTAAAGTGTACACAAGACATAAGGAACAATTGAAAAACTATAGAAATAAAATAGACATGTACAGATTTATTTTGTAAATACATAACCAGAAAAAACGGTGATACAATTGATCAAAAATTGTTTATATCTTCAATTTAAAATCTCTAAATTAAATTTAAGTGATTTCTTAGCACCCAAATTTGATTTTTTATCAGAAAAGATGAATGTTGTCATAATATACAGCAAGGGACTTTAAATATGATGGTTTTAAAATATACTATGAAATCATAAAAAATTAGTACTTATTATTACAACTGTAATTTAAAAGAAACAAGATCACACAAATTTTTTGCTCCAACATTCGCTTTAATTGAGACTTAAAAGCTCGAATCTTAACTGATATGTAAATACTCCTTTCGATTCTAAGTGCTTTTGTAAAAACCCTTTAAATTTTATAATAAATTAAAGATATTAAACCATCAAAGCTGTCGATGTTTGAAGCACAACTAAAACTTATACACAACCCCAGGATCGGGGACAATTTCTTGTTTATAATTCGTTTCCGGCAAGGAGTCAGAATCGTTGCCTACTTCTTAGCGCACCGGGACCGAAGTGACAGCAACAGGCTCGGCCACTTGATCGCTTCAAGAAGAGGTGGAGGCACTGCCGGCAAATGAATCCATCAACTCTTTGGGTCTCTGAAATCGAGTTAATGGCAATGGGCACGGCAGACAGACAAGGGTGACAGCCAAAACAGTTTTCGTGTTGCGGCTGCGCTGTCAACGTTGATTAACACCATGAAGGACAATCCGGGTGGCGAATCCGGCGCCTGGTTAATGTACAGTGGCTGCTGGTGTTCCAGGAAGGGGGAGAGCTCAACTAAAACTTCATTTTGCTACTTTGTATGCAGCAAATTTTAATAAAATCTGCATAAATCAGAGCTAAGCGGAAAGGCAAGCGCCAAGGTGGAGAGATGCAAATGAGCAACAGCCAGCAACAAGAGGAGGGGTGAGGACGGGGGCAGGGTAATGCGGTGGGTGGTGGTGTCACTGGGACAAGGCAACGGCTTCCCCCACTCATTGTCATGGCAACGGGCGTTAATCAGCGCTGCGTCGCTTTCATGCTTCTCAAAAAATTCTAATTTAATTACTTATGCTCGATGCATCCATTGTGACATAGTCACCATCCATCCAACCCTTCCCCTTCCAGGCAACCCGCCTCCCCTCTCAGCAGGGGGAAGCTAAAGCGAGCGTGAACACAAAAAGAAGTGAGCAGCGGGGCAAGGAGCCGGAGTCCACTCAAGAAAAAACCCAGTTATTATCTTGACTTCACAATAAGTGCTTAGTAAGTAAGTTTCATTATAGGTTTTAGACAATCTGTGCTATAGACACAAGGGAAATATTAACTAGAAACAAATTTCCTTTTAAAAATGTATAATCTAAATAAATTTTGATTTGATTTTAAATAGAAGCCTGCCTAATTTGTAAAATAAATACTGTAAAATAGTATTTTACTTAAAATAGAATTTTTTAAGCCCCTTAAAAAGGATTTCTTCTTGGAGTGAATAAATTTCTAACGAAAAATGCTTCATCAACTTTGCTGTAAATAATTTTCAGAGCTGATATTTTTTCTTTTGAGTCGCAAACACGCTTGTGATGCAGCCAGGATTGGCAGCCCTTCAACGGAGCCCGCCAAAAGCAGTCAGGATAATTAACGCTGATTGGCGTGCCCGGAAAGCTTAGCAAGAAGCCAGCTGCGGGGCTGTTGGGCGGAGGAAGAGCCTGTCCCAGTGCCAATCAGTTGCATTTATCAATTATCGTTCGGCGACAGCATATACTCGTACATAAAAATCATTAGACATATAATAAACGCGCGCAATTTGTTGGCTCAAATGCATGCGATTGCGATAGCGGCGGCGGTGTGCCACATAATACAGCAATCATCATCGTGCTAACACCATACACACACCGACGTCGACCTTCGGCTACCCACCACCACCCACCCACATTCCGGAGGCCGCCACCCAAAGATCCCAGCCCACAGAGCGCTTCACAAGGTGCACGCGGTAATGTACAACGGGGGGTATGGGTAATGTGTCTGAAAGCGTAAAAGCGTGCAATCGCTACGCCGTTCCGGGCTTCCACCTCCCATCCCAAACCCCTACACACAATGTTGCTCTTTGTCAGCAGGACAGCAGGATGGGTGGATTGGGCGACACTGGATGGGTATGGAGGCGATGGCATCGTTGTACATTGAACTAATAAAGCCCGGCACGTGGCATCAACAATGAAACGCATTAAAGTCGATTACAATATGAATGCCTGGGGTTTGGGCCACCGATTCGCCTCGGATGGTTTTCTGCATCGCCTTCGGTCCGCCGCCGCCTCACACATCATCAGGCAGAGACTCTGATTCCGTATCCGAATCCGAATCCGATTCCTCAAGCGAGAAACCACGCCGAGCGGTTGAGATTTTCGAATATGAAAAAATCCAACGCGTAAACATTCTCAGGTTTTTCTCTCCTCCTTCTGGGTCGGGAGATGGGGTTGGAACTGGGAGGACTGGGGATTGCGGAGCATGGAGACTGCGCAGTGGGGGAATCCGCTTTCTGGGAATCGCTTATTCCTCGCACGCTGCGCTGTTTGTTATCCTTGGCATTAGGGAAATATTTTGCCAAAGATTGAATATGCAAAAATCCGTTTTCAAACGTCTTAGAGTGGCACTCGGAATGATATATGTATATATCCATTCTTTGAGTCTTTACGTATTGAAATAATGACCCGTCTCTAAACATTCACTTAAAGAACTATCAAGTATCGAATCGAATATAATATATATTTTCAACGATTTTTAAACCAATTATATAAAACTATTTCTCTAACAATCTTCCCCTTGGCTAAAGACCAACCTATTTTAAGGATGGTACATCATATCAAGTATCGAATCGAATATAATATATATTTTCAACGATTTTTAAACCAATGATATAAAAGAATTTCTCTAACGACCTTCCCCTTGGCTGAAGACCAACCTATTTTAAGGATGGTACATCATATCAAGTATCGAATCGAATATAATATATATTTTCAGCGATTTTTAAACCAATGATATAAAAGAATTTCTTTAACAACCTTCCCCTTGGCTGAAGACCAACCTATTTTAAGGATGGTACATCATATCAAGTATCGAATCGAATATAATATATATTTTCAGCGATTTTTAAACCAATGATATAAAAGAATTTCTTTAACAACCTTCCCCTTGGCTGAAGACCAACCTATTTTAAGGATGGTACATCATATCAAGTATCGAATCGAATATAATATATATTTTCAGCGATTTTTAAACCAATGATATAAAAGAATTTCTTTAACAACCTTCCCCTTGGCTGAAGACCAACCTATTTTAAGGATGGTACATCATATCAAGTATCGAATCGAATATAATATATATTTTCAGCGATTTTAAAACCAATGATATAAAAAAAAATTTCTCTAACAACCTTAACCTTGGCTGAAGGATGGAACATCCTTGAAGTGTGGTTCTTGGCTCAACCCTGGCATTGACTATCCTTTTGCCAAGCCAAATCGTGGAAATCTAAGACAACATTCACCTTAGCTATGCCTTCATTCTATTGCGCCTGAGAAAATGTCAATGTCGCGTAAGGGAGCCACTTTACCTTTGCCTTGAAGGATCTGGGGATCAGGGAATTAGGATGAGGCTCAGGATTAGTTAGTGGGGCTGCATTGTTCGTGATAATGAAATGTGCACGCCAAATGACGTCAAATTGTGTGCGTGGCCTGGATGCACCGCCGGATTAGGCCAAGTGGGGGAGGTTCTAAAGCGGAAACACAGAGCGACTTAGTGCGTTCAAGTGGCAGGGAGACTGGCAAGGTAAATACTTAGTTGAGCGGCTTAACCTTGTGGCGACTCAAGTAAATAGTAGCTAGAAAGCTGAAACTTTCAGCCATCTCTCTTGCAGCCCGTGTCTTGCGGCTTTCTTTGCGGCTTTCTGTGACTGGGACTGCCGCTCCCGCCCCCACATATGACCACAAATCTAACGTGAAGAAATAAATGAGTTTTTCACATTAGGAGGCAACGAAGCGACACACACAACGCACAACCAACGCCAACACCAACAACCAACAACAAGCAGAGCAACAAAGGAGACCGAAAACGAGAGCGTGAGCGAGAGCGAGCACAAATGGCAGGCGAGATGAAAAATGTTTTTTAATTTTTGAAAGTGGTTTCATTGTCAGCCGTGCGTAACGTAAAGTCGGCAAGGATCCAGGCCCTCACACACACTCCCATTCGGAGGAAATGGCCTGCCGCGCTCGAGTAGCCAGGACATCTCCATCACGGTCTCCTTCTCCACCTACGCTGCCATCTCCCCTACAAGGTCCAGTCTGGCCAACCCAAAACCAAATAAATGTATGCCTGTGGAGGCCAGATGCATTCTCCGAGCTTCAGTACTTACATGCCCATGTACTCCTCCGGATAGGGTATAATGTAGCCATCGGGACTCGGCCGGGGCGTCTTGCCCACCCAGAAGAAGGCATCCGGTCCGGTGCCGTCGTAGGCGAAGGATTTGACAAACAGCGTCGACTCGTCCACAGCATAAATACGGCCCTAAGGATGGGATATTTAAATCGTTAAAACTGCAGTTCATTTATGATTAAACTTATTTAAATTGCCAGCTTTAGAAGGGCTCTAAATGCATTGACTGACAGTCCGATTGACAGTCGGACTCACTCACCCTGATGCCGTGGGCAAAGTTGGTAAAGTCTCCGACGTAGATGCCGTAGTAGGGCTCCGGTGGCGCTCGCCCGGCTAAGGGAAAGGATGAAAAAGAAAGGGTTGCGAGATCGTTAGTTGCAGCACATTTAATTGAAACGGAGGCTCAAAAAATAAGTTTCCCCTCCAAAAAGGGCCAAAATGCAGGTGCTTTGCTGCAATTCCTGGTAGGGATTCATAATCCGGAGAAGGCTCAAGTAACTCGCTGGACAGGGACAAAGAGCCCAAGGACTGCTTTACAAATTAATCCTCAGACGAAAGAACTTTGCCATAGAAAAAGTTGCTGGCGTGGAGCTTTCCTGAACCAATGTTCAGGTTACTTCAGCTCCTGTTCCTGCTGCTCCTGCAAGCATCCTGACGATGATGACGATGGTTGATGACTATGACGAACCATGCTCTTGACAAGTCCCAGGGGGAGTACTGCTGGCAGCCGTTCCCTTTGGGACTTTGCCATGAAATTGATTGAAAACCATGAAATATATTGAAATCCAATGCTAAGCCCGCTGACTGTGCTCCCCGAGCCACTCCTGGCTTAACAATGCAAATGTATGCCAAATGTTTAAACAGACAGACAACCTCCCAGTGTAGGTGTCAGAGGTGGAGACCGGGAATAGAACATCTTCTCGACAATCCCTGACTGCAATTTCAGTTTGTTTCCCGCCTGCCGATTCGATATTAAGTCCCAATGCCTTAAGCTGCTCATCCTCCGCCTCATCATTGTCTGTAAGGTGGTGGCTCCCACAATCGTTGCTAGGGAATTCCCCAGAATGTCTCAATTGCCGCTGGTGGCCAGGACAACAGCCACAACAACAACAACAGGAGCAGCAGGAGCAGCAGGGATAGCCGGCGTAATATGAATTAAATCAACTAATGCGTGCATTAATCTCTGAAGTCCTGGACCCACGCTCAGGCAGCACACAGCACACTGAGCACGTGGCCCCATGGAATATACGTGCTCGAGGATATTTATACAAAGTGATGACGAGCACGTTGACATCCCCGAGCACAACAACAACAGTCACAATGATCAGGGATTCCTCCTTGAAGCTGTCGCCGGAGGCTGAGGCGAAGGCGGAGGTTGCCCGGCACACGACCGCCGATGGTTGTTGTTAATAATGTTTGGCCCGGGTTCAGGTTCGGCTTCGGGTGCGGGTGCGGGTTCCGGGGGGAACAAATAATACTCAATGGCCATGTCTATCTTTCTGGCTGGCTGAGTGGTTGTGTCTGGCTGCGTCTCCTGATGTTTCGTCACTGGACGCGATAAGATTCCCGGCAGCCGATAAAAACAGAGCAGAATAAAGACGTTGCCAAGCGGGCAGATGGCTTTATTTTTGACTTGTTGCCAGGTTGGCGCTGGAAAATTGATTGGCAACCGAACGACATCGACCCACATCGCCTGGCCGTCGCCGCAGTCACTTTGCCAATTGAATTCCCGAGTCCCAGCCGTGAAATCGTCACCCGGACGACGACCATTCGATGTGCCTCGGCTACCGGAGACCGGAGACAATAAACGCCTTTAATCCACTAATCGCATCTAAGTGCATGGGCCCAGCTGGCAAGAAAGGAAGGAACGGGCAGGGTATCAACTGGATCGCAGACACATAAGCTCTATAAATTAACGGGTTGCCAGGGATACTTAGCAGGAAGGCAGCATCCCTTTGAGCCCCGAACCACTGAATCAGAAAGGGTTGGCCAATCCCTAATACTCGTACTCGGCACGACAAGTGCCTTGGAACTTGGAACTTGGCACTCGGGGGTGGACATATGGGCATGTTACCACAGGCAACCCGCAGTGCACTCCGTATCTGATTTTCGAGGTTGCAAGACGGACTTGGATGGATGGACAAATGATTGACTCTCCGTTTGCGGCAAATATTTACACTAACCAGTTGCCGGCGAAGCAACAAAATCAAATCAACAGGGATGTGAAGTGGGTTGGATTTTTCCGACTTGTGAACTATGTTTGAACTCATCTTGAGTATTAAATGATATCCTGACTCTCGCCATCTGATGCAGAAAACCTTTAATTCGCTATACTTAATAAAATAAATGTTAAGATTGAAATGAATCTGATATAGGTTTCTTTGTAAATGTTACAAAAAAAAAAATACTGAAACCAGGAGGGCTACAGACGAGTTTGCTCGACTGTGAGATGCCCAGTATCTAAAGCTTTGTGCATTAAACTAAAAGTCTTTCAGTGAAACGCCAAGTCCGCATAGCCATTAGCTAGAATACATTCCCTCTATCATTTTAAAAATAAAAGTTATAAAAATAACGCAGAAAAAAAAAACATACGAAAGTTTAGTTTTGGATCGTTCCAGATCAAAACCATGGCTTAAAACCCGATTAACCATCTTAATGCAGAAAACGTCAAAGATGTTGATAGAAGTTTGTAATATATAATGATTATATGACTCCCATGTTTACCATCAACAAAAATGTATTTCTTAGTATATCTATTAAATTTTAACCTAAATCATCGTACCTTTAAAATGTATAGCTATGTTCACTTGTAGGCTCGTTAATTATTAACTAAACACTCCTATATGGATGAATTGTTTTAAAATACTATCTATTAGTTATTAGCTAATTATTGTGGTTTTGTTTAAAATTTATTTGTTATGTCGGGACGGCGCGAACGCCATTCCCGGCTACCAAAAATTACACGCACGAGTTATTCACATTAGGAATAATCGCAGAGGTCAACTCAGCCGAGGTGCAATGGCCAAGCCTCACTCCGGAGGAACCGCCTTCGTGATCACGGTTAACCTCTACGCCAGGTAAGTATGCTTTCCGCTGCTCGACGGCAGGGTTTCCATGCCAGCGCTGCCAGAAGCAGTTGGGAATTGCAAGACAGGATCTGAAATAGACTGTTCTAGGGTTGAGAAAACTCAGGTAGCCACGCATTTTCCGAACTCGACCTCACATATTTCGCACAATTAAGTAGGGACGGAAATAATGCTGTTAGAACTGCCGTTGCCGCTCGAATAATCTCCATATTTATTCCCTTTATTTACTTGGCGCGACATCAAAGGAACAAACGATAATTAAATTCGCACTAATCTGCCCGTAATTTATTTTATCACATGCCCATCTTCGACTTTGACGTCGTCATCGGCATCAGCATCAGCATCAACATCATCATCAGTCCCCCTTCTGGGTTCGGGTTCAAGTCGAGATCCTGGCACGCACGCACGACCAGGACACACGAAATTCCAAATCAAATTTTCATTTACTTCCGAAATAGACTCTTGCCAAAGCCAAGGGGATGGAGCGGAAAGCAGGTCGGGCGGGCTCCCCCAGCCACGGATTCCCTGGTTGGCTGCTCGCCCAACCTCATTAAAGCTCGAAAATATTCCTCCCCTGGAATGTTGTGCCTGTCCTCCTGTCAGGGGATGCTGGGATGCTGCTGCTGGTGGAACACTCCCATCTACCATCTACATCTGTATTTGTCTTTGGCCCTGCGAGGGTGTGTGCCGCGCTGTGTGTGTGTGGATGGTAAATCGAATAAAATTTAGCTGACTCAATAAAAATCAAAAAGCGTTAATGCTAACGATATGACTTTAACCTGAAACCGAGTAAATTGTTGCTTGTGTCAAAGCCAAAAGTGGGGGAGTCCTTACTTCCTTCTTCTCGTCCTTCGCCGTTACGGCAGCGTGAATTTTGGGCGGAAGGACGCCGGGACGGCAGGATATGGCAACTGGAAGCAATATTGCAACGTAATCTGACAGCGTCGCTTTTTTGCCGAACTCGGACCGACTCAGACGACTCCTTTCTTGGCATCGGAAACTTGGCAGGGAAGCGAGAGCGTTTAATAAATGATGATAAATAAATAAGAAAGCGCGAAAAAGGAGGCTGGACCCAGGAGCACGCAAACAAAACGACGGGAAGCCGCCTAATGGATGGAAGGCTGCCGAGGGATGCGAGTCCGAAGGAGAACAACGCCTCCCTCGGCTAATGATCGATGATGGATGGGGAGAGCCAAACTGGGGCACGGTCGCTGGACATTTGTTCAAATTACCCTCGGGCTCCCGTCCCAAAGTAACACATACAATTCAATTAATAATTTGAAGGATGTTAGGCAGATCGTCCCTAATCATCCACGCCTTGACTTTCACTAACTAACTGTAGAATTTATTCCTCAGGTCGGGACGGCGCGAACGCCATTCCCGGCTACCAAAAATAGCACGCACGAGTTATTCACATTAGGAATAATCGCAGAGGTCAACTCAGCCGAGGTGCAATGACCAAGCCTCACTCCGGAGGAACCGCCTTCATGATCACGGTTAACCTCTACGCCAGGTAAGTATGCTTTCCTCGGCTCGACGGCAGGGTTTCCCTAAGGAAACTGCCTTAACCAGTTGGGAATTGTAAGCAGAGTTGGGAAAATGAATGCACCGCAAAGTATGCAACACGAGGATTAATCCTTGAAATTCTTCGACCGAAGGACTACCTTCCTTATAATTTGTACGCCGACAAACGAAGGCTTCCTACCAAATCCTGTGACGTTTCATCCCGTCCTCCTGGGGGATTGGCGAGCACCCCGCTGGGCTGGGTGCCACCGCTCAACCACCGACGCCGCCCCCGTCTTAGAAGGAGGCGTGACCGCTCAGCTGGAAATCAGCGCGACTCGCATTTGTATTTATTTCAATTTTATGACTTCATGTTAGCCAAGACCTAGCCACAAACGAAATGAAACTCAAATATGTACACAAAGTTTCAATGTGGTTGTGCGAGAGCTGCGTGGCGAGGGCTCTTCCAGGGGGTTCCCCGGGAGAGCAATGTGTAAATCCGGCGCAGAGATTAGAACATTTTGCGCGGCAACATCACAGAGAATTATGCGGCTCACAGTGGGGAGGACGGTTCAGGCAGGGGGGCGTGGCGCCTTTACACCCGCCCAGACACCGCCTCGTCCTGTTCTATCTCGTGCGCCTTGGTGGTGGCTTCATATGCAACCACAGACCCCCAAACCAAACCCTCGAAACTCCGGCTCAGGAAGTATTTGTATACATTTAATACCTTAGTCCTTCGCAATAACAACAACACGACGAGGTGGAGAGGGGCAATCGCTTCTTCGGCGGCACGCTTGAGCTAATTTAATCGCTGCAAATTGCTCGACAATCTGCCCGGCATTAGAGCTGCTCCACACACACACACACACCCCCACACACACGTGAAATGCGAGCACCCCAGCATCCGAAGGACACGGCATTATGGATCTGGATGCCACCGCTGCTGAGTGGCTGCTCCGGCACTGCTGGTCCGAATTAGATTACATTGCCATGGCAGCGGCACAAAAAAGTTGGTTTGTGCTCGTTTGTTGGCTGCCAACAACCGATAAGCCACTCGAAAACTGCACTTTCCCGGCCCGACAACACAATTCACATCCCATAACCCACATTTTATAAACATAAATTGGCCAGAAACTCATGAAATCAGTTGCTTTTGTGGGGATTATCCACATGTGAAAGTTTAAAAAAGTCGCAGCATTTTTTTACAATTATAATAATTTACTGAATTATTGTGCTTAGTTTGATGTTTTCTAAAAAAATAACTGCGAGAAACTGAGGCAAGAAAGTCAAGCATATACCTGTGAAGTTGTGCTCTCTTGCCGGAGTGAAATGCTATTATATTTCTATATAGATTTAATCATTTAATCTGATGTTCTGTTAGAGATAAAGCCAAGAGGATCGGACCGGTAAGTGAGACGTTTGTGTTCTGTGGTCTGGGTGAAAATTCAAGCTTATTTGGTACCGCCAGTTTAATTTATCTTTTTTTTATTCCAGTGCAGTAAACTAATTCCCTGTCCCGAATTTCAATCCCCAATCTAATAGCAGTCCCCATGTCATCTTCAATACGCAGTGACATTTGCAAGTGGCAAGAGGAAGGGGAAGGGGAAGGGAAATAAAGTGATGTAAGAGCAACATTGCACAACCGAATCAGTTTGATATTTTCGCTGTTATGGCTCTGGTCTGACGATGTTCGCGGTTGTCCCAATGCACCGCCCACAATTGAAATTCAATGAACCGCACCACCAAAGCTCCAGCAGGGAACTCTCCCGAGCTGCCAGCCAGACCAGTCAAGAGCCAGTGGAAAGTTACCAAAATGGCTGGACAAAAGTGCAGGCCAACGAGATTTAATTGGCCGCTCCATATCTCACATGGGGGATTATAAAGATTCAGTCGAATAGAGGCAGTGGCGATGTGTGGGAGGAATCGAGAATGTCAACATGGAACCTATTCTCGGCTCATCACTTATGGACAAAATAGGAGACATACTGTGTCTATGGGATGTCCATAATTTCATGTAGTATTGCCCAAAGTGTGCGCATGAACACTACTTTAAAAGAACTAAGAGTTTAGCAGCATTATATGAACTAAATAGTTCGACTTATCTTGCCTGCCTTTACCTCTAATATATCTAGTTTTTAAATTCTTAGAGTTCTTTAATAATTCATAAAATTCATCGCATAAACTTAATGATTGGCATCGCTTTGCTTCGTTTTTTGAGCCCACTTTGAATCACCTGGCTTAAATGGCTTAATCGTTAGAGCCGGATCTGTATATGATAAATGACTTTGAGCCTAGGCTGACGGTAAGTGGATTTTAACGATGAATTTGTAAGAAATTATGTGTGCATTTGAAAGCCTCTGGAAAAGCTACACGATTGTCTAAATAATCGCTCGTATAGTACGGAAAGTGCTTCCCATAGTTTAGCATAATTAACAGCCGGATTTTTATAATAATCTCTTCAGGTATCTATAAAATAATTTGGGGTATTTACGGTTTTAATGGTATTTTTTAAACATTTATTACTAAGTGTTCTCCTATAAAAGTGAAGGGCATTTTTTCTACATCAACAACCCATAGATAGCCCCGACTTAATTTGTTTATTTCTAAGCTTTTTTGGGTCAATTATGCATGCTGAGAACCGATTCTAAAATCCCGCCACGATAAATCAGTAAATTTGGGAATCATCCAAACCATTTATAGGAATGGAATTAAGCTCCATAACCTAAAATAAAAAAAAAATAGTAAAATATGTATTTGCATACATTTCCCTTTCCGATAAAAAGTTCTCCATTAAACTGATGCCTTAACTTGATGATTGCCTCATTCTGCTGCCCTAATCCAGAAACCCATAGCTTCCAGTGAGTAAGTAAGGCATCATCGACTGCATTTTTCCTGTATTCGGCATAAGAAACGCAGTGACATAAAAATGCCTGTCGGTGGAGAAACTAGTTTCGATATTTTTATGACTTTTTTTCGTATAGGCCGTATATTTGTAAGCAGCTGGAATCGCATGCCTACGCCGAGACACGCACTTTTAAAGACTCCGCTCGATTGCATCGGCGACGCCGACACACTTTCATTTTTGCCAGGCCGTGTTAATTTACATTGACGGAGTCAAGCGTTCCATTGGTCTCTCATTTTTTTCTGAGGGGTTCAATGGGCTGCACTTCGCATCATTTTCCTTGGCATTTTGTTTTTTGTGTTTTTGTGAGCTGGAGTTCCAGCTTGGCGGCTGGTTTGCGGCTGAGTGTGTTACGTAAGTGTCGGACTGGGGACTGGGGACTGGGGCGACAAGATTGCCGCCGACTCACTTCTGTTTGCCGCTGGATGTGTGCCACTTTTGGGGCCGAGTCGAGTTGGTATCTGGGAATTGGGAACTGCAAACTGGGAACCAGCGAGCAGGGCAGACCAAGTACAAAAGCTCAAGTCCGTCTGTCAACCGGTTTCCATATTACACCAATTCCCACACCCACCACAGCCATTTCCCATTCTCTGGCTGATTTTTGGCAGTACCTCGCGAGCGAGATATGAATGATTTAGTTTGTTTGCGGTTCATTGGCCCCTCTAATGCCTTATCGCTGTGTGTTTTGCATAATGCGAAGAGTAATTTCTGGCCATAAATTAGAATTTCTTGCTGCCCCGGCCGACACTTGGTTGAATTTATAAGCAAATGTCAAGAGCGGCAAATGAATCGAAAGGAAAGTTCGCCCCTAGCCAGAGTGCCGGAGATAAAGACAACGGGCAAACATTTAAATGGGTCCATAGGACTGGGAATTTAAATGTGGTAGCCAAGCTCTCTCACAATGGGTTAATTGTGAAGTCGCATTCCCACCGCCGAGCTTCTAGTACCTGCGTATCCGTACCCGTGTATCTTTTTTCTTGTCTACCCACTGACCAATTGCGTGTTGGTTCGTTGAACTCCGGGGAAGTTGAAGACGGCCCTTGTGGTCCCAGCTAATTATGGCTATTAAGTAGTCAGAGCCAAATGTGGAGAATAATATGCAAAACAATGGCTATGCTTTGATTTAAGGTGCCTCTTTTGCATAATTTATTCACACGACCATAAATGACAAGATGAGAGTTAAACCTAGAGTGTGAAGAGCTTTGGAAAATGCCGATTTGTGTGGAATACACGATGTGCCATAGTTCTAGCAATTAATAGGTCTTTAAAAAGTTTTAAAGTTATCGTGAAAACCATGTCTTTGATTGGTTTATGCTAAATCTGTTTAGGTTTCAATTGTAATAAAAAACACAAGGGGAACCAGACTTGCCTAAATTCAAAATAATTATATTATAATTGGTTTTAATATATATATATATAATATATATATATATATAGATATATTATTTTTATGAAGCTAGAATGCATTCCTAAGAAATGTCTAAGTACCACAGACATACATATTCCCTTTAAGTACTTTATATAGTAAGATCTCCAATATTGTTTTTGTTGAAAATAAATTACAGAGTCTCATGAAAGGTGCTAATAGTTTTAACAGACCTTTGTTGTTTTCAGCTCCACCTTGAGGTTTATATGGCTGCCCAAATAAAAAGGTCTATGTGAGCTTCCATTGAGCTAAGAAAATGACGCATGAGTTTACAATTTTAGTTGGCAGATACAAAGAGTCATTAAAAGTACATCATAGGGCCAGAGCACAGAGGCTTGGTCATTGGCGATACATTCAACAGTTTTATTGAGTTCGCACTCGCCAAGCTTCAGTGGATAGATTGAGCAACTCTCGAGGGTCTCGAGGCCTCGTGAAAAAAGGGTGCTTGAATTAATTGAGGTTTCGAGGCAAAGTGTTCACTCTTAACCACGATGCTTAAGGCCAAAAAAATTCGTCATACCTTTGACGTTGGCGTTGGCAGTTATTGAGCCGTCTGCTGGATATGCAGACAAACCGCAAGGCAATACATATTTATGTAAATAAAATAAAAGTGAAAGTGTTTGGAGACCGAACTCTTATCAATGTGCAGCAAAATTCTTAAATGAAATCTATAGCTGCCCTACATTTGTTGCCTTTTTAATATGAGCTTTTTAAAGGTATAAGTAAGTATAGATTTTGTAACTCTGGTATCGTTATAACACTTAATTCCTGTTTAGTATATAAATAATAGGATTAAGTAAATCCCCTACTGCAATTTTAGAAAAGCAATAATAGAGACTGAATCGGAACTAAGTACACACAACCACAGAACCAGCAGCAAGCACTTGCATAAATACTAATATGTCTGGATTCATTAAGCATAAATAATAAGATAAAAGACAATCAAGTAATATTATTATGAGAATTAAAAAATGTGATTCGAGAAGAATAATGCAGCTTTTTTAAAAATTTCTTAATGGAATCTGCGATTCTATCTTTTGAGGATTACTTTCCAAGCGGGAACACTTCCCAGAAATCAATTGAAATTAATTATTTTTCTTTCAAGTGCATAAATAAAAATTAAAAATCGAAGGAACTCTTACCTTGACAGACTGAGGAGTTTAGCAGTGTTGCAACAGCAGCAACAACTGCCAACTGCGACCATGTGATGATTAATCCTTGGGCAGTGTGTGTCCTCGTCCTGGCTATTGCTGTTATTGTTGTTGCTGCTGTTGGGGCTTCCGTTTGTCCCTGACGACGCGTGTTCCACGAGGTGGTCTGCCTGACCATCCTGTTCGCCTTCCTCCACATGTTGAAACAATTGGCGAAATTAAATCAAAGTAAAAGCAATTTCTTCCGTTATTGTCTTAAATTTGTTTGTGTGATTTTTTGGGTGGTATTGAAGCTATGTATGGTTCCCGGGGAGCCTGCGCTTGCGTGCGTGGGTGAAAATTCCCAGGTGCCGCGAGGACAGGTAAGTTCTTCCTGCTCCTGCTCCAGTTCCTGTTCAGGTGGGCATTCAAATTCCAACTGTGATTCTGTTTCAGATTCGTTTTTCTTCTTTTTGGTGGGTTATCCTTCTCTTTTTCAAGCCAAACTTGGCGGCAAAATGTAATCCAATGATTGTTGTTGTTCTTATTTCTTCCTTCTTATTTCTAGTTCTCAGGCTCCGTTATATACACCCATCCATCTGTATATACGTATGTATATATTTAGTGGTACCTATACATCTGTGTATGTACTACGCAATTGTGTGGTATTTATTTGCTTTTCCAAGAGCTTTGTGGTTTGGTTTTTGTTGAATTATTTGCATAACTTTAAGTTGCATAACAAATCTTTAATTCTTATTTAATGGCTATTTATTATCAGAGCACACACTTATGAATTTCTCATAGAAATTACTCTAAATTATTGCACAATTTCCACTTTCACTATTTACTTTGAGTAAATGTCGCCGCCATTCAACTTTTTGTTAAAATTGATTAATGCAAAATAAACTATTTAAGAGAAACGAAAAAGTATTTTTTTGGGCTAGGCCCATTTTAACTATTCGGGTTATTTCTTCGCGCACTATTTCTAATTTTGTTTTCACATGGAAGGATAGTTAGATCTGCAGTTATATGTGTTATCCGGTTAGGTGCAGCTTCGGATTATTGTTGCAAATTCGGTTTGGTGCATCCTTTTTATTTTTTGGTTGTTGGGTTAGATTTTTCAGCGCCAAATGAGTGTGGAGGAAATGCGGGATAAGAAAATTACGCGCGTCAGGGCGAGTCGAGCTTCAGACTTAGTGTGAACGTAGCCGGAGCCAAGAAAAATGGCACCAATATGACCGTAGCTGCTCCAACGCAATATACTGTTCGCTTCTGAAAAAATACCGAAGTAGTTAATATAAAATCAGAAAAATACCGCATAACAGGGGCGCACAAGGGGATTCTTATCTTATAACTTAACTTGGACGTACATTTTTTAGGCGAATATCTATAAATAATTCAGATATTCAATTAAATGAATTGTATGTTTAGACATTCCATTAAAACTAACCATAATGAATAGATATATAGCAGTTGTGTGTTTGAATTTGAAACGCTAACGGTAAGCCGTTATAAGTAACGAATTAATTTATAAATTCAAAGTCATTTCCGGTGCCTCCTAGGTGTCGCCCATATGCGTCCGTTAAAGTGCAAATGTGTCAAGCTGAAGCAAAAACTAGTCAAACTTTGTTGTAGACTGCATTTGCATTGTCTCTCGCTGTCTTTATTGCGACCGCTGAAGCCGCAAAAACATGACAGGAAAACAAGCAATGCAAATGCCTCACAGCTTCATGGAAAACCCGTGACTTTGTGTGTGTGTTCCTGCGGTTTCCATTTGCCAACTTTTAACATTTGCATTTGCGGTCCGGTCTTTTTTCTTCTTTCGGCCACAAAATAATCCTTTTAGTTCCCGTTTGTGCATGTCTTATTAAACGCGGGTAAGTACTTTGAGTATATTTAGTCTTTCGTTAGTCTCTTAATTGATTTATAAGAGTAAACTATAAAGAGGAAATAAAATATGAAACCACTAAATAAGGAAAATGGCCAAATACAGCTGGAAATAATAGAGCTTAAGTGGAAGCTAATAAAACGACACCCAAAATGGCAATGCGGAGCCAAAGAATTCGTTGGGGAGTACGAAGAGTAAGAGGGAGTGGGCGGCGGCCATGACTGCATGCATCTGCATCCGGCAAAATACAAAGAGGAAAACTTTTACTACAAGCGCGTAAACACTGCAAGTACTTCCTGGGCAAGGGGCGGGGTTGGTTGGCAAGAGGGGAACCGCGAATGGAAGGCCACATTCTGCGCATGTGCACACACACACAAGGACAGAGGCCGCACTTAAGAAAATGAACGCGAGATCCACAACATAACAGTGTGAATATAACTTGTACATAGCTACAGCACCTTCAGAACAGCAACTGTAATGATTCTTAAATGATTACGTTTCTTTATCTTTTAAAGAATTAAGACAGATTAAGATTCGGGATTCCCTTTTATTCTCAAGCGACATCTGGTGGCTTACAACGACACTAAAAAAAGCTTAAGGAAACAGTATGTTTTTATTTCCAAAGTCCTGATTTAAATTTAAAATTAACTGAGTCTTATTTATCAGCATTATTGATTTAATTAATTATATTAGAATAATAATAAATAAAACTTTGTTTTATTAACTTGCTTTAAATTCATCTTATTTAAAATTTTTGAGAAGATTCACTCCTCTGCCTAGCAGGTAATATTTATAAATTTAAGCTTGAAATACTAAAAATGTTTTTAAGGGCAAAATAAATATTAAAAACTTAAATAAATCGAAAATGAAACTTTGATGTTGCCTTTTTTAAAACATTGATAGTATCGATAGTACCACCCATTTGGTGTACTTTTATTTTTTGGCAGGTGGTAACACGGTCACACTGCTGTTTTCAGAGCAAAGACTGTCACCCTTTTCATTTAAGCTAACTCCCTTTTTCATATGAGATTTTAAAGTAGCTAGTTGCACTTATCAATAAAAATCACTATTTCCCCATTTATATCGCAAAATTAATATTATAAATAAATAAAAGATAAAAAATCGACAAAGGTTTTAGTTAAGCTTTAGTCATCGATAATTTCATGGAGAAGCTTTGTGCCGAGGAATGCGACTTTGCTGTGGTATTTTCTAGTAGGTTTGCAGTGTATTTTGAGATTCCCAATCAATTTTTTAGAGAATTCAGCGCGTGCCAGCTACGGTCACTCTGATTTGCATCGCAAATAATTCGCAAACACGGACGTGTTTCTGTAGAATATTTACATTTACAAAATTATTTGTAACAGATAGTGAACTAGTATACTAAACGAGGTGTAGCGGACGATGCACTGATGTAAAGGCGCAGTGCCAGTGCAACATTTTCGGCGTGTTCCCCGCGTGGAACTGCATTTTTTTTTCGTTTCCTCAGTTTTGTGTGTGTGTGGTGCGCGCGAGCGAGAGAGAAGAGCGGACAGTAAGGAACGGAGCGGTAAGTACCGACAGCCAGACAGGGAAGGGGCGAAAGAAAAGAAAAGCGAACTGCAAAAACAACAACCAACGCCTCGCCTCGGCGCAGGAAAAACTGAACTGAACAGCGAGCGGATAGCTGAAAAAGGAAAACTGTGAACTGAAGAGCCTTTGGACTCGCCAACAGACTCGAAATTGTGAATTTAAATTCGAATTCGTTCCTAATCCGGGGCCGAGCCTGCTCAGCTGGGTTATAGAGCAGAGAGGGACGAAAAATCGTAGCAAGCGCTGCTCGGCCGTTCGTAGAATTAGTCAAAAACATAATTGTAATTTTATGCAAAATTCAAGCATTTTCTCTTTCTATTAATTATAGAAAAATTACCGTGAAAATTTAGCACTCGCCGTGTGCGTTGTTTTCTACCTTTTTGTACGTATGTATGTACGTGTACGTGCCCCTCGTCCCTCGTCTGCACAAATGTGGATGTGGATGTGCTGCACCATAGAACTCGCGTATTTTTATACATGGAATATCTGAAAATTCCGGATAGAGCGCACCACAACGACGAATCTAAAGTAAAAAAAGGTAGCGGAAGAGGAGGAGCGAAGAAGACAGAAGGAGGAGTAGTAGGCAGTCAGGAGATCGCAAATTGAGGATCTCACGCGAGTTCAATTAGAAGCAACAACACAGCAATACTACTACACGGGCAACAACAACTACAATAAGCAGGAGCAGCACAGGAAGCGGTAAGTTAGCCAATAGTCACGGTTCCTCATCCTCATCCACAAAATACTAATCGTCGTGTAAATAATTCGCCTTAGTTTTTATTGTTTCCTTAGCTTAACGCACACACACATTAAAATGCACTCTCTCTCGCTCTCTCTATTCGCCTCTCTTATCTCTCCCACTACCAGCGAATTCCAATCTCCGCGGCGATCCCAATTAGAGCAGCTCCGATTCTTATAAGCTCTCACCCACACAGCCGTCACAACTGGTTTTGTTTACAAACAAACAAGAAACCAAGTAAGCATTTCTTTCTGCCTCTCGCCTTTCCATTTTTCGTTTTCCTCGCTAGCGAGACCAGCTCTGGGGCTGCATACATCTGCTGCAGCCTCTTCGCTGGGCGGGCGGAAACAGGTTTTTCCCGTGGCGAGAGGTGCATGGCCTCAAAACCGCAGCAACGGTCGCCGTTTTCTAGGCCAGCACACGGAGTGCTTACTGTGGAAACTCCAAGAAGAAGCCCCCATGTCATATATTTTGTATAATTTTTTAGTAAATATAGCTTAAATAATTGTAGAAATGTTAGGAATGTTAAGTATTGAAGCCTAAAACCATTTGATCTTCATTTAGGATCTTTATTTTTGTGTAAAAAAATTTTAAACAACAAAAGTTTAAGAACTGCGTCTTTAATTTCATTTTTTAATTAAATTTTTTTTGCTTGAACTTAAAATATTTCACGATAACAATGCTATTCGTGGCACTTCGTGCTGTGTCGAGGAAAGTGTCTTCTGATGGCATGCCAAACTGGTTGTGGCCACACATCGCTCACCTCCCACGTCCACTACTTGGTGCTCCGCTTTGTGCCCAACAACAACATCTGAGTAATAACGCCACCTGTTGTTGTGTGTCACCAGAAGCTTACATAGACTCTTTGTTCAGCACTTTTCGCTGGCATTGACTAGACCATTGATAAAAGCGGCGATAAGGCAAGGCGGCTGGCCATCTTCGAACACCGCCGCCCCACGAATGTGACATCATTCGCCATACATTCCACAAAATTGAAAGAGGAGCTCAATTAAGTGAGAAGACGGCAAGAGAATCATCGAGAGAGAGAGTAGGGAGTGCATCAGTGCTGTATTCCGTATCTTTGGGATCACAGTGTTAGTCATAAGACATTTGCATGCCGCTTCTTGGTTTGCTGGTTGCTTTCTCACCAATTCCTGCACGCATGCATCCCACCGCTTTATAAAAGACTTAATAATACAAAGCTAAGCTCTTCCCACATCCGCCATCCATCCATTTTCACATCCATTTCCATCTTACTAACATTACGATTTGTACATCTGCTCCTGTTCCGGCCGCGCGTTTCTTAACTCCTCCGTGTGTGCCTGTTCCCGTGCCTCTGTGTGTGTGTTGTGCGTGCGTGCGTGTGCAGATCCTCCGAAGGTCCTCCTATGTTCCTGCAAACGGGAGGGGGTGGGAAGGGAACCAGGCCACAGTCTACACACCAGCAGAACCA
The DNA here is from genome assembly GCA_008042775.1 of Drosophila pectinifera. Taxonomy (NCBI): domain Eukaryota; kingdom Metazoa; phylum Arthropoda; class Insecta; order Diptera; family Drosophilidae; genus Drosophila; species Drosophila pectinifera. The sequence continues at coordinate 25,400 of VNKC01002297.1, forward strand.
CAACCACCAAGCCCAGCACCACCAGACGGCGCACTCGCACCACCATCACCTGCAGCAGCAGCAGCAGCAACAACAACAGCAACAGCAGCAGCAGCAGCAAGTGCGCAACAGTCTCCTCCACCAACAGGAACAACAGCAGCCAGCCCACGCACTGTTCGTTCCAAACCACAGCGGTCTTCATCACCACCAACAGCAGCAGCTACTGCAGCAGCAGCACCGGCAACAGCAGCAGCAGCAGGCGGCGGCCGCCGCTCACCTCCAGCAGCACCTCCAACAACAGCAGCAGGCTCAGCAGCAGCAAGTGCAGCAGCAGGTGCAGCAGCAGGTACAGGCGCAGGCGCACCACACTCCGGTTATCTTCTACAACACACCGTCGCCATACGCCGCCCACTCAGCTGCGGGCAATAGTAATGCCAGCGGCGGCGGCGGCGCTGCCCTCCAACTGAGCGCCGCCGCCAGCAGCAGCTCGCTGGGACACCAGGGACACAGTGGCGGCCATCATGGTGGTGTGGGTGTACACGGTGCCAATGGGGTGCTTGCGCCCTCCAACTCAAGCGCCGCTAATCTTACCCGGGCGCTGAGCAATCCCACTTTGCCGCCCCATTTTCCGCAGTCAGCTGGCCTGATCGCATCCGCCGGCGGCAATGCGCCCGGGGCCGGAGCCACCTACATCTCCGCCACCTACATACCGTACAACCAGAGCGGACAGCTCATGGGTATGCAGTCGGCAGTGGCTTTTCCCACAAACGGAGCGGGAGGAGGCCCAGCAGCGGCCTTCTATGCGCCAGCACCGCCGCAGGCGCAGCAGCAACAGAAGCAGCTGCAGGCGCCGAACGGCCAGCAGCCGGGACCAGGTGGTGCAGCAGGAACAGGACAGCCGCAGACCATTACCTACTATGTGAATACCGCAGCGCCAAATAGTGGCGGGAACAATGTAACCAGCGGCGGCAACTCCCACAGAGGCAACATGCGAGGCGCCCAGAGGGCTGCGGCCACGCCCCATCATACGAACTTCTTCGCCACTTATGCCATGGCGCCGACAAGTGCCCAACGCCCCGCTCCGACTGCCGTGGCTCCCATGATAAACTCACGCAACGGGCCCCTGAATGGCGCGGCCGCCTTTCATCTGGCGCCCAACTTCATTCCGGGCCTGACTCTGGGACCGCCGCCCACCGGGATGACGACGGCACCAATGCTGGCACCGGCTGGGTTGCAGACTGCACCGCCTCAACCGCCAGCAGGATTACACTCCTATACACCACCCATACACATGCAAAGCAGCAGCGCTCCGGCCATGGCCGGCAGTGTGCCGAATGTGCCTGGAGTGCCGGCGGTGGCCGGTGGTGCTTTCTCCACCACCTCGCTGACAGCTCCCCCGGTAGGCACTGGTGCCCAACAACAACCACAACTAGGAGGAGGCAGCTGCGATAAGGTGGGTAAGCGCCGCTATGCCATTCCCATTATTCATCCGGACACTATGGAGAACGTGATGGACACCGTGGAGGACTCGAACTCTTCCTCGATGATGACCCCGAGCACAGAGCTTCTGGATTCGGATAGCAACAGTACAACGTGCTTATATCAGGCGCCGGCCATTCTCATGGAATCCGCCTCGGGCTCCTCCCTGCTCTCTTCCGCCTTGGCCGATCATCAGATGCAGACGGTGGTCCAGCCGACAGCAGCTCTCTCTTTGGAGGAATTATCTGAACTGCAGTTCGGAGAGGACGAGGCAGAACCTGGTCTGGATCAGGGCGGCAGCCTCTCATCTCCGCCCGCGGTCACGCATAAGGACCAGATCAGTGTTATTGTCAAGGATATACTGGCCCACTCGGGCAACACCGATGAACATCTCAGCTTCTGGCAGTACAGTGACGGTAAGTTTGTGCTTGGTTCCTTTGATTTTTAAGATGATTATTTAATTTTTTTTTTAAATGTAAACTCTTCTTTATATATCATTATTACAATACAATAAGTAGCGTTAGCAAAAAATTTCAGTTACCAGTTAGTTTTTGACATAAGTCATTGAAAAATTCTAAAGTAAAGTCAAACTGTAGCAAAACTATAAAATAAACGAATCTCGGCAAGCCGAAGTTGGCCTGAACTTAACTGTCCACAAGTCCAAGTCTAATAGTTCATCTTGCAGTCGACAATGTCACGGAGACCCATACTAGCCTGCCACTCGTACACAAAGAGTTGACTGAGGCGACTGAAGCTATCGAGGCGGGACCCCAGCCCGCCGTCCTGTTCCAAGAGCCAGCCAAGAAGCAGCGCCCCAAGTCGGCCAACAAGCAAAGTAAGTCGATCGCTAGTGGTTACCCTTTAGCTTTCAACATTTATTCGTCTTACTTGCAGGCACCGCAACGCCCACATCCATAGCGAATGACGTGGCCGAGGCAGCGGCCTGCGGTTGCTCGGGGAGCATATCCATCCTGTCCAGAAGCCAGCCAATGCAGACGCCAGTTTCGTCGCCAGGCTCACGACCACCCGTTCAGAAGCCAATAAGTAAATCCATAGCGACCACAGCGGTTCCGACAGTGCCGGCCAAGGTACAGGCAGCACCGGACACACCCATCAGAAAGTCAAGTATTGCTACACTGGCCACCACCTCCACCACAACCAGTTCGGGGGCCTCCTCATCGGCAGCCTCCACGCCCACACACACGTTTAGGCCACAACAGCAACAGCATCCAGTGAATCTCCAGCAACAGGCGAAGCAGCAGCAGGTGCCGCAGGTGGGAAGACCGCTCTCGACTCCCAGCCGCATCTCGGCGGCCGTCACCCAGCTAGCAGGCACCAATAATACCAACAGCAACATTACCAAAAAACAGCGCAAGGCTCAGAGACGGGCCAAGGACTTGGAGAAGAAGAAACAAAAGTCAACGATAACAAGCACCACAACAACAAGTAGCAGCCTAGGGCAGAACAACAATGGCAACAACAAGGGCAACGGAGGACCGTCGGAGGCCAACACAAACAACAACAGCACATCAACAATAACTCTAACAGCGACAACCACAACAACAACCAAACACGATGCAACGGCGACAAATGTCGATGACAAGGCTACGGCGCAACCGACGACTGATAAGCTTAGTGCAACAACTAGTAATAATCCTAGCTTAATAAGTTCTACTCTAAGAGACGACAACACCGTGCTCAAGCCAAAGGAGCAGTTGATAGGCAACAACATAAACAATAACAATGACGAGGATGACATCACCGACGACATGGATGCTGAAGCGGACAGCGATCCTGAATGTGAGTATCTAAACAAACGTATATTTCATTATTTTCCTAAGGAGTGGTTTCTATAATGGTTCTATCATTTCCTCCCTCAGCTGACAGCAAAGAGGACAGCAGCGGCGTGTCAAGCAGAAATTCCCAAGTCAAGCATTTGGCCAATGAAGAGATAGTGGCCAAGTTTCTGCAGAAGAGCAGTCCCGACACGTCAGCCGCATCCCTGTCGGAAACACAGCAGTTACAGTTCCTTAACAGCAGCAGTTCGGCGTGCGAAGAGGATGAGCCGCCAGCTCGCGGTATCGCCGCCTCCGGAGTAGGAGGAGGCGTGTTCAGCAAAATTGAAGAAAATGCCATGGCGGAGCTCAAGTTTGGGGATTTCAACGAGGAGGCGGCGCGCCACGACACCGGTTTCATATGCAGCTCCACCTGGTCCAGTTCGACCATCAGCCAGGCCGCGGACGACGCGTCGTCTTTTAGCAGCAAGAGCGGCGATAATGTGGATTGTGCTTCCAAGGTGAGTGCTGCATCAATTGCTGTTGCTGGAGATCGGTGTGCGGGCGGCAGCAAGAAGAGCTCGCCGCTCCATCAGGCAATAGTCAAGGGAGTAGAATCCTCGCCCAAGGCCAAGCAGCAGCAGAAAGTGGCCAAGTCAAAGAGCCCCAGTCCTAGTTCCGGTTCCGGTGCCAACCCTCCCGTCAGGAACTATCGCTACAGCATCGAGACGCTACGTGAGCTGTCCAAGCTGAGCGATTCGCGCAAGCCGCCGATGGTGCCCTGCCAGAAAGGTGACTGCATCTCGCAGCTGTTCGTTTCCCGCCAGCAGCAACAGCAGCAACACCATGCCCACGCCCATAGCCAGCAATTCCAGCAGTACCAGCATATGAGCTTCAACGAGTCGTTAGACTATGTTCCCGGCAAGCGAGGAGGTCGTGGCCATGGAACCAACAAGAAGCACCACGACGGACACCAGCAGATGGGCAGCGGCTCTGGCATGGGCAACATGGGCGGTGGTGGAGGTGGCGGCGCTGCATCCAATTCAAACCAGCGCCATATGGATATAATCCGTGTGCAGCTTTCGCTTAAGGAGGAGATCAAGCTGTCGGAGTGCGAGAATGCCTGGCAGCCAGAGCCTCTGCGCCGCACATCCATGGCCACTGGTCAGGATGAGGACAATGATGTGGAGGGCGTGCTGAAGAAGGTTCGCGGTATACTGAACAAGCTGACACCCGACAACTTCGAAGTGCTGCTCAAGGAGATGTCCAGCATCAAAATGGACAATGAGGCGAAAATGACGAATGTAAGTCAACTCTTATGAATATATATCGTTTGGGGTTCCACTTTGTATGATAACCTTACCGCTAAAATCAACTCCTACATCCTTTCCAGGTTATGCTGCTGATATTTGAGAAGACCATCAGTGAGCCGAACTTTGCGCCCACCTATGCCCGCTTCTGCAAGGTGCTTTTCCACGAGATCAAGGCTGAGAACAAGTCTCTCTTTACCAGCTCCCTGATCACGCGCATCCAGCATGAGTTCGAGTCGAATGTGAATGACGCCAATGCCAAGTCCAAGAAGCTGCAGCCCACGGTGGACCGCATCAACCAGTGCACGGACCCCGCGAAGAAAGCGGAGCTACGCGCCGAAATGGAGGACCTGGAGTACCAGTTCAGGCGACGTGCCTGGGGCACCGTTCGCTTCATAGGGGAGCTCTTCAAGCTGCAATCGCTGACCAGTGACCGAGTGCTGAACTGCGTCGAGTCGCTGCTGGAGCACGGGTGCGAGGAGAAGTTGGAGTACATGTGCAAGCTGCTGACCACCGTCGGCCATCTGCTAGAGACCACGCTGCCCGAGCAGTACCAACTGAGGGATCGCATCGAGAAAATCTTCCGTCGCATCCAGGATATTGTGAATCGATCTCGCGGGACGGGACATCGTCAGCAGGCGCACATCAAGATCAGCAGCCGAGTGCGGTTCATGATGCAGGATGTGCTCGATTTGAGGGGGCGAAACTGGGATCAACCGGCGAATAGTCAAGCGCAAGGTGGTGCACGCAACCAGCGTCACAAGCCCCACGACGACTCCAAGGATCAGCAACAGCATCACAGTGGAGGAGGAGGCGGCGGTAGTCGAGGCAGCGGAATGAGCCAGCACTCGCAGTCGATGCATCACCAGCAGCAGCAGAAGCATCACCACCATCAGCACAGTCACGACGGAGGCAACAACTACTTTATGCAAAAGATGCCCAACAAGCAGCAGCACGACAACCAGTCCCTGAGCATTGATCCCAGCAAGCTGCGCTTCAGCAGCAGCAACACCAGTGACGACTCACATGCCAAACTGGGCAACTCCTCACACTACCAGTGGCGCAATGCCGGCAACCGTCCGGTCAGCGGTACACCGTCGACCAACACCAGTGTGCCACCACCGCCTACATCCTTGCTTAAGCGCCTGCCACCTCCGGGCCAGACCTTCAATTATTCGCCGTACCAGCAGCCACCACCTCCCTTGGGCACTCCTCTGCCGCCTGTCAATGTCGGTGTCAACAAAAGCAGTCATGTGTATCATCAAGCTGACTTCGCCTTCGTTGGCAAGCACTGCCAGGAGCTCATTAATAAGCTGGTGGAAGAAGCTCTCAATACGCGCGACTGGCAACCAGAGATTTTGGACATTTGGTGTACGCACAGTGCCAAGCAGCAGTCCAAAACGTTGCACTACCTACTGATGGAATACCTGCATGGGGGAGCGGTGAAGAGGCAGCATCGTCAGGCCTGCGGCAACATCTTCGCCTACCTTATGGGCAAGGAGGCACTGGATAAGGCGATCTTTGGACAGGCATACTCCCGATTTGGCGATGAGTTCCCCGATCTCCTCGTTGACGTTCCCAACGGATGGGGCTATGTTTTCGAGTTCCTTGGGCCCATCATGCACTCCGGCCGTCTGGACCTCAAGGATGTGTGGCAGAGGCGCTGGCTGGATGATTCGTATATCTCGGAACGTTTTGTGTTCGCCTTTGTCAACTATTTCGTGCAGGAATTCGGGGCCGCTTACGCCCGGAAGCTGTGGCACAATGACTACAAGCTGGATCGTGGACAAATGTTCTGGTCCGATGACCGCAAGTACCATGAATTTGTGCAGACGCACAGCTTTTTCTTTCTGGATAACGGCGGCGGGCCCGGCCAAGGACAGGGACAAGTCAAAGCGAAAGGAGGACCGTCGAGCAGCTCGACGACGCCACGCTCGCCGGTGGAGCACGTGGAGCGTATTAGATATCTGCTAGCTCTGTCCTGTGACATGGCCATCGATTACATCAACACCAATGTGTCCATCAATGCACACTTTGTAAGGCAGCTCACCAAATTCCTGTGCTGTGATTATGCGCTGACTGTGATGAATAGCAACAACAACAAGGGCGGCGGCGGTAAGGGACTGCAGCTGCAGCTAAACACGGAGAGCTTCCGCACCAGGTGCACGCCACTGCTGCGTCTCTGCATCGACGCCCAGGAGGCGCTGGAAATTGCCTGCATAGACGAGGCGGTGGACTCTCTGCAGCAGCACTTTATGGCCGAGTTCGAGGGCGATGAGATGGCTGCTGGCGAGACCATATGCAGCACGTTCAGTGTGCTCTACGACAGCGAGGTGATACCAAAGGAGTCGTTCGACAAGTGGTACAAGCTGGAGATTGGTCACTCGTCCGCCTACCGTCGTCCGTTCATCGACCAGCTGCGCGACTTTATTGAGGATATGTAAGAAATTGACAGGAATTAACTGGAAGAACCCCAAACAGGAAAGAAACGGAACACACCACAACGAACGAAGCAAGCTAACCAAACATTCAGCAACCAGCGACAACAACGTTTGAAAGTCATTCCCCAGACCTGGCGCGGTCGTAGTCACACACACCCACACACACACTAACACCTATTTGTAGTACGATGAATCCAAAATGAATCTGTCAAGAAACGAAAATTCCTTGTTTTTAAACACAAACAGCACAGATTTCCTTTGCAAACCTTCAAGACACGACACACTAACCAAACAATTTCATTTGTATCACCACAACACGTACGTTCCTTAAAGAGAAAGCTAAGAAGGATAATTCCCTTTCGATGACTCGGTCATAGTAATGCAACACAAAAAAATATATACAACATATTTTAAAACATTTACTCGTCGCATCAAATGAATAAATAGAAAAGCAAAAAAGAAAAAACGGAAAACGTATTTAGTATAAAGGAATCTCCAAATCCAAATGTCGAAAACTATTTTCAATAACTCCTATTACATACATTTATTTATACAATAATAATGTATAATTACTTCTCAAAATGGCAGTATTTCGTTCAAAACTCGTTTAAATTAAAGAGCTGACATAATTTTCTATGTAGGCCCAGCTGTGCGTAGCTTAGCTTAACTCTTCTATAGACTTGTAACGAATTTTTTGTTTATCTTTTACCTTTCAGTACAAAGTATTATGAATTCGCATATTTGTTTCGTTTATTTGATTTATTATAAACAATAAACACATTTATTTATTTGTATTTTCAATGCAAAAACACGGCGCAAAACATAAACAAAAATTAACCTAACCTCCCCTCTCTCCTGCTTACAGAATCTTCACTTATATTAAAAAATAACTAAAACTAAAGCTAATTATAAATATATATAAATAAATTATAACCATATTAATTTATAAAGAAAAAATATACGTACGTATACTAAAAAAACCGAAAAAGAAAAAGAATGTAAATTATAAAATGCGTAAAGACATGTAAAGTATTTAGCACATGATGATTATCCAAAGATAAATCTTAAAATTAGCTGTAAAAAGGAAAGAAAAAATACACTAATATTAATTTCGAAAGTATAAACAAACAAAACACATTAATTATATAGCTATTTAAACCAAATTGAAAAAGAAACAAAAACAAAAAAAAAAGACATTCAAGCATAAAAGCATACACAAAATCTTAACGAAAAGAAAACAAGCAAAAACAAAGAGCTCTAAGCCGCCTTCAATTAGTTATTTTTATAAAATTGAATGAAAAAAAAACAAAGCAACTCTCTCTGAAAAATTTATATATAATATTTAAAGCGAGGCAAAACAAAAAAGAAATATAAAAAAAGGTAGCGACATTTTGTGTATAAACTTTAGGTTTTTTTATTTTTACACTACAAGTGACAAAACATGAATAATGAATGATTTATGGCAAGAGAAAGCAAAGGAAATTGTACGCATAAGTAATTAGCAAAAGAAACGAAAAACAAATGGCAAAAATACAGTTAAATTATAAATAGTTAAGGAATGATATAAACAAAAACCAACCAGAGAGAAGAGAGGATGTAAATGAAACGCTTCTGCACTGACACACACTGAGCTATCAAGCAAATATTTCTAAAGCCAAGCTAAACACACTTATGGGCTTGTGGGCGTGGCACTTTAACTAGTTTCGTAGCAACTTTCGGCAGGCATTCCAAATGCTTTCGGCCAACTTCTGTAGTATTTTGAACCCAACAGCAGCAGAACTCAGGTCCTGCCTGCACTTTCTCGCAACTGAAGCAAGAGATCACAAAGGCAGAAAGCAGGAGCAGAAGCTGAAGCACAGCCATGTTGTATGTGGCACAGGGCAGGAGAACACAGGGACATTAGAGGAAGGGGCGGGCAAGCGCAAAGCAAAACAAAGCAAGATAAAACCGAATTCAAGAAGAAATTGTAAACAGCAAATAATAAAAACGAAAAGTAAAACTGCAAGGCGTTTCAATGTGGGCTCATCATCACATTCAAGGCATGCAATGCGGCACACACAACCATCCATCCATTCATCCTCCAAGCATTTCCCACATACTACACACACACACACTACATTCCTGTGCATCCAAACACACACTCATCATTTGGTGATGGCAGAGCATTAGTTCCATTTGCATCGCTTAGCTTAAGAAGAGGTTAAGGACTTGGCTTTAAGGCAAAACGTAAGCAGATTTTAAGATGTTAACCACCCCTCTGAACTAGTCACTAAACCCTAATAATATATCTTTTGGTACCCCGCCGCAGACAATAGATCTGGTGCAAGATGGAGCGACGCGGACGCATACCAGTGGCCAAGTTTCGCACCCAGGAGGCCAAGACGCGCAGCCGGAGCCGGGTGCGGGAGCCGGACTACAACGAGCAGGATCCGGAGCACGATATGTTCACCCTGTTGGAGGACAACATTGCACTGAGAGAGGAGAACAAGGCGCTCAAGCTGGAGATTGAGACGCGTAAGTGCAGTCTTTCTTCTTAATTTAAATAATTATTTATTCTTACCCATTTTATTGCAGATAAAACCACACAGGAGGAACAGCAGGCCCAGCACGAGAAGCTGTGCGTCCAGCTCGAAGCCTTGCAGCAGCAGCAGACTAACTTCGAGACCCAAATCAAGGATATGAGCTCCAAGTTCAGCAAGGTTCTGAACGAGCGAAATGCCCTGGATAAGCTGCACAAAATGAAGGTCGATCAGATACACAAGTGAGTGTGGAGCAAAGATAGTTCTTCTTAACGAATTAACAAATGTTCTTTACGATTTATAGTCTCACAAGCGAGCTGGAGCACATGCGCGAAAAGCAGCCGACTCCGGTTAGTCCTCGTGCCGTTTTCGGCTCCGTGGAACTCAAGCGGAAGCTGTTTAAGATCCTGCAGCAGGGCAGCACGGACAGCGGCGACTGTGTCGGCGGCGGCTCTCAAGATCTGGACAGCATTGTGGATGTCAATTCAGATGAGGTGCCCATCACCAGTGTCCTGGTGGAGCGTCTGGCCGATGAGTTTCTCACCCTCAAGCATGCCACCAATGCCGTGGAGCTGCAACTGTACGAGGCCAACGAGAAGATGGCCGAACTATTAGAGCAGGTGAGTGGGAGGCTCAGCCGGTGATAATTTTTCAACCACTTTCTCTGCTTCGTTTTTAATAGCAACATTCATGGGAGGAGGAGAATGAATCTCTTCGCACGGAGAACAGCAACCTGACGAAAGTGGCCAAGCTGCTCACCGAAAACATGAAGGAGAGTGTGGAAACTAGCCAGAAGTGAGTAGTACTAGGTCAAGGTAATAAGGAATATTTATATTCAAAAAATCCCTACAGGATGGAGGCAGCTCTGATCAAGTTGAAGCAGCGCAACGATGAGCTTACAGCCAAGACTCGCGATCTGACCGATGGCCAACAGGCGGGATCCAGGGTTAGCACCTCGTCTAGCGTGCTCAACGAGCAGGCAGAGTTCGAGCAGATCCAGGATCAGGTGCAGCAGCAGGCCAGGGAGCACAACGAGCGCATTGTGGAAATGGTTAGTATGCAATTTTATGATTAATCTTTGACCGCACAAACACTTGGTAGTATCTATGTCTATCAATACAATCTATTCTGTCCATCTGTCCATCCAATCCTTTAGCAAACACGCAGCGTGTTTGATATTTTCAAGCCGTTCTCGAATATCTTCAAGAGCAACTGAACCACAACAAGATCAGCTGGTGATGGCGTTTCTCCATTGCACGCCTCCTAATAATACGACAATCTGAAAAATGCACAGAATGTGCCCAGCTGGGCGTGTTGTTGTTGTTATCTATTCTTGGTGCCGGGTCAAGCTCACCTCCTTACTCTTCACCCTTCTCCAAAGACCAACCGAGTCACGTAAGCAACTCGCTTGCCGTGCATTGCTTCCTCCACTCACTCACGCTCCTCCGGCTTTTGGTGCACTAACTCCTGACCTTTAGATGCTTTGAAATATCTACTAATTTTCTTACCCACACCCACACCTGCCCCTGCTCCTGCTCGTCCGCCCGCCCCGTTCTACCCGTTGTTCTCTCGTTTCTTGCATTTGTAGCAAAGTCTAATGGATGCGGCTATTGCCAAAACTACTAACGATGAACTAAAAAAATTACAACTTAAGTTGGAGATCCTCGAGGAGCAGCTGCGTGAGGCTCATACGCGGGCCGACCGTGCCGAGGAGAAACTGGCACGTTTAGAGCAAGAGTCCGAGCAAAAGGCGCTGGCTGCTCCACCACCGCCGCCGCCTCCACCGCCGCCACCACTTCCTCCCAAGTCGGGTTCGGTGGTAGCTGGCGGCAGCGGCGGTAGCTTCAGTGACCACATTGCCGGGCACAATTTGCGGAAAGGCAGCGGCGACAAGATCATTGACAACGTGAAGCATCAGGTACAGCCCGAGGCAGCGACAGGTATGTACTCCATCGCAGAAATCAGACTGCCTTCCAGAGTGGCGCCCATGAGGGACTTGAGGGGTGTATGTACATATGTATCTAACAGGTTCGGGCTCACCCAAAGGTCTGCGACCTGCAAACACTTATCCCTTGGCCTTGGTCACGACTTTCTTCGTCTTAGTTCCATCTTTTAAATTCCAAAGTCGAGCCTTAGGCGCATAGGAAATTTGATAAACTTTTAGAGCTGCTCGCCGTTAACTTTCTACCATTGTTGAAGAGTTGAGAAGTAGATGCTCCTTGAGTGGCACATGAACTCCCTCGGCGCCCGTGAAAACTATGCACAAGTGGAAAGTCCTTGAAATACTTTCGATCGAAGCATTTCAATGGGCCAGCATCGATTTCAGTCAAATTCGGAAAATTGGCCTGAAAGGGCTGGACGTTGTCATCACCAATCGAATCAGTGTTGTTGAGTTTCCCCTTTCAGGCCACTCATGTGTGCAGCCCTGCTGTGTCTGCGGCTAATCCCTGCCAGGCGTGCGTTGACAAGTGCCCAGCCATTGTGTCGGAGTCGTGTCCCCGGAGAGAGATCTGCTTGAAGGGCCCAACTTGTTGCTGTCAATTGTCAGTTACGCCCCACGCCACTCATACTCTCACTTATGCCCGACGCCCTCCGCTCGGCACACGCAACGCAACAGCCTGTCTGCGATTGTAATTGATTTTACCTACACGTCGGGTTCTTTTACGGCTCAATGCAGGCTTTCACTAGCTACGCTCCGGCTGCTCCCTCCTGGGCCATACACTGTCGACTGCTGCTGCTGCTGCTGCTGCAGCAACTTCTTAATTAAGTTTGCGAGCAGCTTTTTGAGGTGGGGAGAGGGCTTGGCCGCGGCAGGACTAGTAACAATAGGGCATACACTGTCACGAGGAGCATTCATAGTTGGGAATGGTATTTTAAATGCCCCTGAAATAACTGGTGTTGAACTTATTTAAAGCTCATGTAAATCCATTTAGTTAAATGAAAAGCGTCATAAAGAAATGGATATATTTCTAGATTCTAATATCGAATTCGGTTTTATTTATTTAATATGCTTTATTATTACTATCCTTTAGTTTACCATGAATGGGCACCGAACTTCAACCACTATTAAAGTCATGAGCCAGACAGAATATGCCAGCAAAGCAAAACGAAAATCGAAGGCTGTTTGGCTTTTGTAATCCTGATTTTGTCCTGCCGATGTGTAGGTTTGGTTTTTATAGCACTGACTCTTCTCAAAGCTTTAAAGAAAATCTACTTCTAATGTACATATGAAAGGCAAACTATTTTCAAAGACTAAGCTGATATTTGCTCGATATATAGTAATTCACAAAAATACATATTAACGTATACACAACAAGCTTTATCTATAACCCAAAAATAAGACCAGACCTAAAACACATTGGCATATGAACTTAATAAATTTATTTACTTTTGAACTTATGAACTCAAACTCATGCTCATCTAGTCCGAGTGAACATTAACCAGAAACTTAATTGGCTAGGGAGACTTTCACTTAGCTGCGTAATAGTCAGACTGACGAAAACACTTTCTGTCATAATTTCATAATAATGTACACTCGCCAGCACAATGTGAAGCCCAGAAGGATGAAATAAGAACTATATACTCTATATATAAGTAAACACCACCAAGGGAGACGTGTTTATTTTGCCATTGCACTTGTGGGCCATCTTTCTCGTTTAATTTATGCTTTTATTACGGTGAAACAATTATGGGACACCTCGTTGAGATTGAGTTTCTGTGAAAATAAGTGCTGAACAGAACACGGTGCACACTTTAAATCGCAGTGAGAAATCACCTGCGGCCTGTACATGTGAGGGCAGCCTGTTTCAAATAAGCTCCAATGGAAATTGAATCAGCCCGCATAAAAGTGTAAATACATTGTTGCTCCATCTTTGTGGGAGTGTGTATGCGGGCAGTAGGATAATATATATAATATTTTTGTATACTATACTACAATCGACCCAGCAGCAGTCCCAGAAGGAAACAGACTAGATTTAATAACATGATGATTTATGCCTCAACGATTCGCTCTGCGATTGCCTTTAACTGGCACTTAATCCGCCGCTTGTCCACTTACCCGAATGAGGACTCTAGATGCCAAGCCTGCAATGTCACGGCCACACGCATTCACATTCACATACACAGAGAGACTGTCACTAAGCACTTCCGTTTCCGCTTTGTTTTGGCGCTGTCTTCAGCAATGGCTGTTGCTCTTGCCTACTTTTTGGCGCGCACCACGCGTCGTATGCGTAACGAGCGCACATTCAAATCAAAATCAATCAACGCGCGTATTGTTGGAAGCCAGAAAAATGACGCCACGACGACGGAGACGATGTACATGTAGAGCTATGTAGCTATATAGCTCTATATAGCATATATATATCTGTATAGCGAACGTAACACCTTGCTGCGAGCGGAGTGGAGCGGAGAGCACGCGCGCGCGTCTCTTGAGGCACGTGAAGCGTTTGAGCTGGCAGCCAGCCGTACATCAGCTTTACGGCTAGGCATCAGCGCTCCTCGTGTCCTGGCCGCACTCGTCAAGTCAAGCTCGTCCTCGTCCTGCTCGGCGGCGGCAAGGCGCAAAAACAAATGAAGCGAGGCAGAGCGAGGTGGAGCAAAGCGTGTCGAGGTGATGCGAGGCGAGACGAGGCGAGGCGAGGCGAATGGAAATGCTGATATTGTCCAAGCTCAATACACACATCGAAGGTATACATAACAACAAGTTGCTGCCATTCATTGTTGGTGTGGCTGCCATGGCCACCAGAATACCAGCTTTACTTTCTACGGGGGCCCGACTCCATGACCTGCCCTCCTTGCCGAATCTTCTATGAACCTGACATAGGTTTTAAACGAATTGTCTTTCAGATGCTCCTTGCTCCCTGCTCCCTGCTCCCTGCTCCCTGCTTCCAGCCAGAACGGAAGCGGAAAATCCAGCACACATTTGTCAGTATCCTGTCGACACTAAAGCTCTCAGCGTCATGAGTAGCATTTCCGGTTCCTTGCGATACATTGAAAACTTAAATTTGATTTAAGTTCGACCCGTGCCCTTTCCCTTTCTGGAGAACTGGAGCAAAAGGTACTTGCCTGGCTTCCATTCCCTGGCAACCTTTCTGCAAGCAACCTGACAGAGTTTCGGCTTAAAGCGAAGCGTAGAGCGTACGCATTTTTCCTATATTTTACGCTCGCTTTTGCAGCTTTATGTCGCCGCCTACCCCCCGGTCCACCACAGTTTCCATTCTCCCCTGTCAAGCCAGGAGACCGTATCAAATTCGACGACGACGACGATGATGATGGCGAAGGCGGAGAGGACGCAATTTATTATTTTTACGAGGAGAGGGGCCCAAGCCATAGCACCGTTCCAGAACTAGAAGCAGCAGTAGCAGCAGTATCAAGCAAGGCATTGTTGCCGCTGGGCCCGGCCCTGGCTTATTATTATTATTATTATTATTTGTGCGTTTTATATTTCCGTGTTTTATTGCGCCACTTTTCTTTGCGCCTCTCCAGTTTTCCTGGTTATTTCACTGAAAACATACACACACACATTTGTCTTAAAGCGAAGTGGACCGTACACTTCCATTGACTTGTAGCCCGGAGTGCATATGTCTCCAGCTTCATTTGTCGCCGTTGACAGACATGGCCATTCTACTGGGCCGCAACCCGTTCTCCCAAATAAAACACCCTTTAAAGTCCCGGGCTTACTCGATTGCGTTGCTGGGGTGAGTATCTCGGCTGCTCCTTGGGGCTAACAGATAACCGCATGTCAGATAAGCTTCCGCTAGCTAGCTACTTAGTGTAATTCCAATTCTGCAAAGCTCAGAAGGCACGAACTAAATTGAATTTAACTTCTGTTTTTCCTACAGGTCTTGACGCTCTGATGCGAGAGTTCAAGTCGGGTGGCGTGACCCTGCGGAGGCGCAACCGTCGCAAAACGGGCACCAGCGAGGCCCTCAAGGAGATGTTCCAAGTGCTAGAGATAAGTCAGAAGCAGAACCGCAACTCCAAGATCTGTGTGGACCTGCATTCGAACCGTGGCGTTGATGTCTAAATCCTGTTCCTGTTCCAGCCCCTGCTCTCTCTCACACTTAGGTCTTAAATCTCAGGACTCGCGGCAGCTGTCGACCCTGAACAACAACGAACATTCCGTGCATTTTCAAACTGTATTATTATTATGTGCCTTCATTTCGATGAAGAGAACCAAAAGCCATTTTACAATTTAATAAGCTTAAGGCCCTACTTTCAGGATGAATCTATCTTCTGGAGATAGGAAAACAATTATTTATAGTTTCTATCTTGGAAACATCTCTCTAGGATCTACCCTTTATACTTCACTGATTTATCTGACTTATTAACCATACAATTTATTAATTTATAACCAAATCGTAATCCCTCCCTTGTTAATGTGTTCATTGTAACAGGTTTCACTTCTTACTAATCTAAAGGAAAGAAACCCCTAACAAAATATATTTTGAATAAACGATTTTAACCAAATAAATTTGCAAATTCTTATTTATTTCAAAGTTCAAGAATGTATACTTTCATAAATGTAACATAAAGGTTAAACGCTTAATTCTAGATATTATTGCTTAATCTTTGGCCGATACACAGATCGCGAATTACACAGAATCCATTTAAATACATACGAAAATTAGACACTGATTGTTCCTAAAATTAAATATACATATGTATACATACTCAATTTTGTTAAAAAAGAATTGGGCCTTGATATATATTTATATATACGCTTACGGAATAAATCTGAACCGTTAGTTGCTCTAAATTATGGCTATTTCTGATTTGTTAAAAATGACAGCAGTGTAAATAGTTATATGCGTTCTTTAAAAATTACATTATCTAAAATTTGAGGCTACAAGACTTCGTTTCGATTTCGTAATTGACTTTTTAATAAATTTGTGCTAAAACCATTATTATGCATGCTCATAAAATCGTAGATATGGTCATAGGTATGTTAGTTAGTTGCTATTGCATATAGACTTGTGGCACTTGTTTGCATAAAGAGACGTACGAATTACAGATTTACGCTTATATCTAGGTTGTAGATAACTTAAGGTACAACACACATTATTATTTAGTACTTGTGGAAGACAAGCAGTAGAGTTTGTTCGAAAACAAACAATTACGAAACGAAAATGACCACATGTTCAACATAATATCATTTAAACGTAACCAAAACACTTAACACCAAAGCTAAAACATAGAATGCTACAGGCTAATGCGATCGATAGTAAGACACTTGATTTGGTCGTAGACGTAGTCGTAGGTCGTAGGTTGAGGCAAAAGGTCGGTGCTTTGTGGCGGGTAGAGGCTTGATTGCCGCCGCTATACATGTAGTAACAGGAATACATATTTGGCACTCGACAATGTGAACGTTTTTGAACATTTATATGGCGCTACACTGGAAGCTTTGGGGCAGAGTCACCTTCACCCTTTGCAACCCTTTTTATGGAATGTGCTTGCTGTGGCGCGATGGCTTTGGCGGCGGCGTCGGTGGACGTGGCTTGCTGCCATCCACCAAGGTAAAGTTAGTGGCCTCCAAATACTCGTACGTGGTGTTCGTAATACTGGTCTTTGTTAGGGTCGATGTGGTGCTCATGCTGCTGGTGCTGGTGCTGCTCAAGGTGCCCAGCATCGCATAACCATTCGGCGTCCAATCCATGTTCGGAGACAAGCTGGAAAAGTCCGTGGAGTCGCGTGCCTTGGCAGGCAATGGCGGCGGTCGAACGTCCTCCTCTGATGTGGAATCCGTGGTTTCTGCGGTTAAGGAAAATCGAATTAATTTAAAAATTCGCTAGCATTATTAGTTAGTTATTTTAACCCACCAACTGAGTTGCGATTGCTGCTCTCGGAGAGCGAGCGAGTGTCGGGGAAGTTCTTGATACTGGCCGTGGGCGTGGCAATACTGGCCGGGCGCGACAGCCGCCTTTCCTTCTCCTTCTCCGAGCGCAGAGGTCTCTTGGGGGTGAGCTGTTGATTGGTTAATAATTTCAGAGTTGGATGGTGACCAAAAGACTTTAATTCAATCCGAATTTACCTCCTCGGTGAGGACATGAGGATCTGGAGTCTTGGGACCACTCAAAGAGCTGTTGGAAACACTGCCCAAAGATGCTATAGACGTGTTGATCTCCTTCTCGGGCGTCGAGGTAATGGTGCTCAATGGCGGGGTATACCACTGACTGCTAGGCAAGCTAAGAGCATCGCGATCCTGTAAGGTTCAATAAGTGGTTACTAGGAGCAGAGCTTCCAAAACACGAGCATACACTTACCTTCTTCATGGATCGCCGCTTGGCGGGTGTCTTATCTTTGTTCTTGCTGCTCTTGGTGCTCGGCGTGTGTCCCAAACTGGGTCTGGACATGGTAAGCGTAGACGGATAAGCAACAGAACGCAAATTTAAGTAAACCAAAATAAAAGAATAAAAACAAATTGAAAAATCAAACCAAATCAAAAAGAAAGTTACAGCCTCAAGCTAAAAGTGAAGCGTGGTTAGTTAGCACGGAGAGAGGTCAGAAGAAGAGTTTTGTGGTTAGGGCGGGACATTCAACAACTGTGGGTCACTCACCTGGAGTTGAAGCTAAAGCTGGCCAGAGTGGTCTTGATCGAAGAGGTCTGTGGCCGCGGCAGAAACGTTGACTTCGACAGGCCGCTGCTGCAAGTTGGAAATAAGAAACAAAGGCAGGGTTTAGGCTATAGTTCACCCAACATTGAGAGAAGACTTACTCTGAGGAACCCATGCTGGTCTCCGAGTGCCGGTTGTTGTTGCTGCCATCGAAGAGGACTGGCAGGAAGGAGTTGGTGCGCCGCATCACCACCGAATCCCGTTCGCTCTTCAAGTCGCACACCCGCCGACCGTAGCGCAGCTCTACGTGCTGCTGCATCTCCATAAAGCAGTTCTCAAGATGCTCCTGCATGGCCATCAAGCTGTCGGGCGCCCGTTGACGGTGAATTTTAATGGCGATGTCCAGCAGCGGAATCTGATTGGCAATTAGTTCTTTCAGATCCTCAACCAGGTCCTTGTCGTCAGGGTTCTGTTCCAAGTATTCCTCGGTGAGGAAGGCCTCCTCGTACTTGGCAAACCCGCCCATCACGGCCGGATCCACGATGCCGCTGAGCTTCATGCTCAACGGATTGATGTGCAGCTTGTCGTCGCTCCTGTGCAGGATGACTAGCTGTCGTATGTCCCGATTTGTGTCCTTCATGATCTCAACGGCCCGTTCCAAGGGCGAGATCTTGAACGTGTTGGTCTCGACGACGGGGAACCAGCGAAGTATTCCCGGCAGGGAGAAGCGGGTGTGCAGCTCAGTGCGTTCCAGCCACAGATTCCTCACATCATCCATGTTGCCACTGCCTCCGCTGCTGTCTCGGAAGGGACGCGAGAACTGGAACTTCTGCACGTTGTTGGCGGTAAAGTATTTGACGATCTCGTTGTTGATGATCTTGTCGTTGAACTTGTTGCAGGCCTGATCCATTATCGGCTCCACCTTGTTCACTTGTATGTACTGGCCGTCGCTGTTGGTGATGTCCTCCCCAGGAGCTTCCAACGTTTGCATGAGCTCGGCCTGTGGATGCTGGACAAGCATACGGGCGCAAAAGTCGCTGTGCCGCTCGTACTCCTTGCCCCGGAAGATATAGACGCGGTTCTGCAGTAGACGCGGGAATCCCCGTCCATAGAAGCACACCCGGAAATACTCAGAATTGTGGCGCAGCTCCTTGATGATCTTCTCAAAGAACAAGGCCATCCGCTTCAACAGCTCCGCCAGCTTCAGATAGTCAAAGATCTCCTCCTCATACTGGCGGGCAAGCACGCGGCACATGTCGATGGCGCACTCCCATTGCTTCCCCTTATCGAAGTACTCCATGATCTCGAAGTAGAGTGCCTCCTTCAGCTGGCGGTGGGTTACACAGCTCGGGTGGCGGAAGCTGCGGAGTTGCGGTGAGAGCGTCGTGTCCGTCCACCGCAGCAGCTCCGTGTGCAGCTTGAGGGTGAAGGCAGCTTCGGTGTAATTTTCGAACTCCATGTGAAGGGCGCACAGCTTGTACACATAGCGAATGTACATCTCCTTGAGGTCCACCTCCGAGTAGAACTGCAGCAGCGAAAAGGTGCACGCCATGCGGTTCTCCTTGCTCTCGTCCTGGATGATGAAGCGGTACTCGAGCAGCTTCTCCATCAACCGGGTGACCATCTGCACAAAGGCGGTTCCGTCCACATTCAATGTGTTGTGAGCGGCACAGCGCTGCATCATGATAGTCTCGAACAGGTGCTTGTACTCCGCATCGCCCTTGCCGGCCCCAATCAGGATGTCCAGCTTCTCGATCATCGCCGTCTTGAAGTCGGAGAAGTTGCCCTTGTGGTGGGCATTATTGAACTTGGTGTCGCCATAGCTCTCCTGCTCCAGTCGGGAGCTATAGTACTCGCACTGCATCATGTCGAAGAAGATGGGAATGGTCTCCTGACGCAGCTCCTTCTCCGGGATCATGCTCATCTCCAGGATGGGCTCCACCAGCTGCGGTATGAACTTGGGCTTGTGCTGGCCCAGCTGGAACCACATCTTCCTGATCTCCATCGCCGTGTCCTTGCGGATATCCCGATACCGGGCGAACACTATCTGCCGCTTGTTGTCATTGAAGTCGTTCAACTGCAGTGGGGATTGCACCAAAAAGGCGATGGAGCACTGGAAGAAGTTCGACCAGATTTGCCTCTCAAACGGACACAAGAAGTAGTCCGTGATGACCACACTCAGATTCTTCAGAGCTCCCAGGATCACAGTGTTCTGGTGCATGATCATGTCCATCCAATCGCGCGGGAAAACCGCCATCAAGTGCGGCGACACCAGCTCCTCGAACACAAACAGAATCTCGATGATAAACTCCTTGAGCTCGTCGCGCTGGTGCAGATCCTTCACCAGATACTCATAGTGCTGGGCATCTAGGCGCTGCAGGATTCCCAGCATGATGGCAAAGAACCGGCCTACCAATCCCGTGTCTCTATCCAAAACGCGGGCCGCCTTCATCACCGTGCGTAGCAGGATGATCATAATGTCGCGGACATCGTTGTGCGTGGAGCCCACATCCGAACGGAAGAGCAGCTTCAGTATATTGTTCATGATGTTGATGCACTCGGCAATCTAATGATGGAAATGGATATGGATTAAAGATAGTCACAGGATGGAGTGGAAGAAAGGAATAATTAACTGTTGGGGATTGTAAAGTCGCGTTTAAGTTTTCAACTCAAGTTAATTTGGGAATACTTAAGGAAGACATACAGCTTACGCAACTTTAAATATCAATTTGATCGATGTTCTTTAAGCATCCCAATTTCACAGAATTGACAACATAAATGAGCTTCTTTTTTAAGTCTTATTACTCTTCTACAGCTCTGCAGGACTCCTGGCTTCTCCGGATCGGGTTAACATTAGTGTTTAATATATATTAACATAAAAACGTTGCAGGTATACTAAAAAAAACACGTAACCATTGAACATTGCATTGCAAAAAGCTGGAACAACTTAAGCCTAACTTAGCGGGCGTCGATGGGAGGAGGTAACCCCCGTGGTCAGGATTTCCCCGCCACCGACTGAGCAAAGCTTTCAAAGCCTGAGACTGAGCGGCGAGTGCAGCACGATAATCACTGGCCCAGAAAGCGGCTACATGGAGATCTTAGGCGGTACAGGGTTTATGATAATAATACAAAACATTTCGGGTTACAATTGAGGGGAGGCTGATCACGACCTGACTGAGAGATCAAGATGAGAGAGTTATTTATTTCCTTTACCTTTTTGTTGGCAGTCGTATCACATGTGTGCAGTTGGGATTTTTTCTGTCCGAGCACTTTGGCGGCTTTCGAAAGATTCTTTTCTTGCTGCCAGATATCGGTTTTCGAGTCTCCCTATAGTTTTTGTACAAGCAATTGCGATAACAACACATCGATTGTTCGGTTGGGTTGGGTTGTGCGTGAATAAAGATTCGGATTGATTTTGATTGATATTATACGAAAACGAAAACGAGTAACACTTAGCGGTAATGATTTAGAGAAGAGTTACAGACAGATAGATATAGTTCATTGATACAGGGTGCCAGTAAGTAAAGGTCGCACATTCACATTTGAGAGGGTGTGTTCAGTGTTTCGGTGTTTCGGTGTGTTCCCAGGTGGTTGAGTGTGTGTGTGTGTGGAATGTGATTGGTGAGGTGCTTTTCGATGAACTGACAAATGCAAATTGCTCTCTAACAATGACAATGAGACGGCGGTGAGCGGGTGCAATACTAATTGGCCAAAACTAAACGCCTGTGAGAAATGTTTACACAACATTTACATGAGTTCGCTACGCTCCATGGAATATTTATAAGTATTTCGATACTTATATATAATTCAAAATATTTATATATATATTTAATTTATATATATTTCAAGTTATATATAAACCATGGAAAGGAAGATCGCTAACTAACATGGAGCTATCGTGGACAAATCATTAAGTAACTCACTACTTTGTATAATAATTTGTGCGCTGCTTAAATCTAGGACGTAAACAAAACATTGATTTAAATTATATATAAACCATGGAATGGATGATCTCTAACTAACATGGAGCTATCGTGGACAAATTATTTGAATAACTCACTACGTTGTATAAATATTTGTGCGCTGCTTAAATCTAAGACGTGGACGAACATGATCAAAGCTAAGGTACAAGACACATCACATAACATAATATAGTAGGGACTAAATCGAATCTGCCCATATTTGCATGCCAAAAACGTTCTTAAAAATCACTAGGAAGCAAAATGCAACATGCTTAACACTAAATAAACATTGCTAGCAGGAATTACATACTCTTAACTAGTTATTATTTAATGCAAACTAAAACTGAGCAAAATTAAGACAACGTCACATGTCAAGAGAAGAAATCACTTCGTTTTTGTTCCTAACAAATGCTTAATATCCCAAGGTAATAATGTATGTAATTGATGAAACTTTATTTTTAGTCATCACTGGAAATTTAACAAAGTTTATGGGAATTTCTTTGTTAATATGATTTAAATTAATTGGATTATGACTTAATACATCAATTGAGGCAATTTAGTAATGGAGACACTTTAAATTTCAAGACTTGAGCTTTATTTGAGTAAGAAATTAATTCCTTTACCTTTCGTAACTCTTAATTGAAATCCAATTAATCATATGAAAGTTAAGACAGGAACAGAAGCAAATGTGAGTATAAAAAAAGCTTGAGTTCAGTTAGTTACTTTAAGAGCTGGCTTGACACTTGATCATGTGATTGGGTTATGTTTTAATTTTGCGTCTTGTCATTTTGTGCATTCACAAGACAGTTTTCGAGGACGATGCATCAGATTAAGAACAAAATGCAGTTACCAAATGGTAAATTAGTGGCACACGCAATGCGGCAATTGCTCATAGACTTACCTCCTCCTTGCTCTCGAGATGGTCCTTGATGTGCTTGCAGAACACGGGCAGCAGGATGGCTCGGCATTTGGGCAAAGTGAAGAGCTTCGTCTCCACAAAGTCCTTGATGCAGCCCATCTTGGACTGGGTAAGTCGGCGAGGGGGGAACTTCTCGAGGATCTCCACAACAGAGACGCTGTGAAAACACAATTTACACATTAGAAAAATGAACAAATTGTTTTCTATTACCCTTAACTCACCTCAACCGGACTTGATCGAAGACCTGCATCAGATCGGTGGCTATAATGTGCAGGTTCTTGAGTAGAGCTCCCTCGGACTTTAGTAGATTGCTGGGACAACCAATCATATCGATGAACATGCGAAGGAGTTCCTGCAGTCGGGAGGCAAAGTCCACGTAGTCCGTATTGCAATTCATTTCGGCGTAGAGCACCCGCGACCGGATCACGAATTTCATTACATAGTGCAGGTAACGTGTGGTCTTGTAGAGCCGTCGCACCTCTGCGCTCTCCTCGTGCGTATTGCCATCGACTGATTTCTCTTTCGGCGCGATGGCATCGCTGATGTTCTTCTGCAGCACATCCATCAGTTTGCTAAGTTACGTTAAAACCGGGATTAGTTAATTATTGAGCTTCCAAATGAATCGTCTACTTACGTATATGCCAGAGTAAAGGAGAAGCTCTCATTGATGTACACATCGAGGACGGTGAGGAAGTGTTGATACTTGAGGTCGGACACAGTTTCGATCAGATGTATGATGCTCATGAAGACCAGTTGATCATATTTCTCAGGATGGTCGTTCTCCACAAGGATGTTGAACAGGGCATCGAGTATGTCCTGCAAGAACTTGACCACCTCCTCGCCGGGCACCGAGGACAGGGCGTTTAGGGACTGCTCCAGGGTCTCCTTGTGGGCTGACCAGTTTAAAAGACCAAGTAGACTCACGCTCTGCGTGAGTTTGGTGCTGCACAAGTTTACACCAATGGA
Organism: Drosophila pectinifera; assembly: GCA_008042775.1. Classification (NCBI taxonomy): domain Eukaryota; kingdom Metazoa; phylum Arthropoda; class Insecta; order Diptera; family Drosophilidae; genus Drosophila; species Drosophila pectinifera. The sequence goes on from VNKC01002297.1 coordinate 49,302, forward strand.
GAGCTGATCCTTGGGCAGGAGACTTAGCCCACTGATCGAGGGCTTAGTGCCCTGCAATTCGGCAACTGTGGCTGGCAGTTCCATGTAGCAGTTGGCCACCGTCTTGTCGTACTTCTTGTGATCAATCTTGTATACGGCGAGGATGTGTTGCCCCTGAGGAATGGTCGTGCCGTTGGCCTGCATAAGACGTACGTACGCCAGAGCGAATGGCTTTTCGGTGCGATCCTTCTGCTCGTTGCTACTGCGGTGCTTGAGCACGAAACGCAGGTGGCACTGCTTAAAGTCCTCGATGGGGACGTGGATCTTGAAGGTCTCCTGCCACTTGGGTTTGTCGTCGTGGTAATACACTACCGATTTGTACTCATCAATTGGTGGATGTCCGGCTCCAATGCTCAGCACGCCGGGCATGAGGTAGCCCTGTTCGTTGGCCACGCACACCGACACCTCCACGTTCCTCTCCGAGGTCTTGGCCATGCGCGAAAACTCGCCACTGCAGATCGTGAGATAGAGGTCGTTGCGCACATCGCCGGGCAGTATGACCTCGGGGAAGCCCATCTTGCGGGCCACCGGCACATTGGTGTGCACAAGGCGTGGGAAGTCTTCCTTGATCTGCTTAATATCGCCTCGCAGCACCTCGATCGTCACCGCCATCTTCGAGTCGATCTTGCCGATATCCTTGTTGCTGATTAGTTTGCGCAGCGTTCCATCCAGCGTGTCCTTGTCGCACATTATAAACGGCAAGTCCAAATTGCCTCGAAAGTCCTCCGCTTTGTTGATGATCGGCGTAAGGTCCTTACAGGCTACTCCAAATGGTCGCCGGACGATGTATTCGCCGGTACTGCTAGAGGATCCGCTGGAGCTAACCGACAGCTGCGATGCCTTGCGACTCGATGCGTTGAGCATGCTGTTGGCTATGCTCATGCTGGTCCGCTTCGTATCCGTCGAGTCTTTGAACTCCATGGCACCGATGCGGATGGCATAGCATACCAGGTACATCTTGGCGATGCCCAAATCGCTCTTGCTGAGATCGGTGAATAGAACTCGGTTGTTGTCGATCTGCTCGATGTCCCGCGCGATTCCTGTGCGTGACCACTTCACCACGTAGTTCTCGCTGATGGGTTTGTGCGTCTCTCCGTCGAAGAGCGTGAAGAGCAGGTCTGAGTCCTCCTGGAACTTGCATACAAAGGCGTTCACGTGCAGGAGGATGTTGTGCGAGAACTTATTGAGTGTTCGCGTTGTTCCGCGTTCGGTGGACATGCGCTAAGGGATTAACAAAGGATTAGCGTGAGTAATAATAATTAAATTGTTAACTCACATTGGCCTTGTCGATGCGCTGAATGGCGTGCACGTGCTGCTCATAGAGCTCGGTGGTGCAAATGGCATTGGTGTCCAATATGTCGCCGCTCTCATCCCGCACCACCATGTCCAGGCCGAGGAGCTTATTGCCAGTGTCGATCTGGTTGGTGGCCTGCAGCTTCACCTTGCGCACCTCGTCCAGTGGAAGATTACCGGAGATCAATGCCGCCCGATTATTATTTAATTCGTTCATTTTTCGGCGAATCTTTGGAAAACTGGGATTTGTAGACTGCAATACCAACATAAATATTTAGCAAAAGGTGAAAGAGAAGAATGCTAGAGCTTACCAGAAAGTAGTTCTTGGCTATGGCGCCCCACTCCAGGAGCACTTTGGTGATCTCCTCAACAATATCCGTCCGCTGGATGCAGAACTCCCCGTTCACGATATTGTACTCGCACAAATGTATATAGCTCTTGGGAAATATGCCGCGTGTTTCCTTGGCTCTGCAATAATATGAAAAAAGAGGGGGAGGAGTCATTAAAATGTGGCATGCACATGGGATGCAACAAAAAAGAGAAAACAAATTGCCACTTTGTGCTTTACAGTCCAGTCACTACAGTAAATCCTCACTTTGTGGCTTCCCTTTATCTGTCAAGTGAAGCATATTGAATCAAACCGAGGCGACGCTCCGCTGTGGACACTTTGTGTTTACATATATGACACAATTCAACACTGCCATCGCGGCTGATGAATTACCCAACCCAAGCCAAGCGATAGGGGAACTTGGAGTGGAGGAAAGTGTACTACACTTGGAGAAAGTAAGAATCGCAGCCTAAAAAGAGTAACTAGTTCATTGAAAATATCCTGACAGCTACCCTAACTTCCACTTCTGTTTATAATTACCAAGTCTTCTTGTCTGTGGGAATAGGATTGAATCAAACTTAAGAGGTATAATGATCTTAAAAAACTCCTTTTAAAGGGAAGAAAACTCAATAACAATTGCATAAGTGTTTGAGCTTTAATATAAATACATAAATACCTTTTACATTCCCATATTAAAACATATTTTGGAATATTTTCTCAAGTGTTGCTCCCAGCATCTGCAGAGGAAGTGCGCTCAAAGTGTGACATTGTCGGCTGAATTGGAATGCTGTAATTTGGCTCAATTCGCCGCTTGACATGCGGGGTGGCTGCTTTAATTGCTTGAGGCATTCATCACTTAGAGAATGAGCTTCCCTCCATCACTTCCACTCCCTCCAAAGGTCCCTGAACCCTGGTCAAAGTTCTATTGGGCCGATCGGTTCAGGTATCTCACTCTGACTTTCCGTGTAACCTTCAAATTGATTAAGCATTGCCAATTGATTTCGATGCCCACTGTCCGTCCAGACAGAAAACCATCGTAATTTTCAATGTTTACGCTTTAAAATCGTGAGAGAATGCATAATTCAAATTGATATTTTTCCTATAAACAAAAATAGGAATTTGACGGGGAGCCAGAGAACAGAAAGCAAACATGAAATTCGGGCCAAAGAGGTTATCAGCCATATCGAGTGTCGTCTCGTCTCGTCTCGTCTCGTCTCGCCTTGAATTTCTTTAATTGCCTATAGATAAACCCACAGTAGAGTGTGGGAATTATTCGACACAATTAAGGCAAATTAACGGAGAGCACCTTCTGGACCTCGACTGGTTTTCCCTCTACCGGGTTCCCACTGCGATCGAGGAATTTGTGTCTTTATTTATTTACTTTCTTCGCTACCCATCGTATTTACTCTTCCACCCGAGATGTCTGGTTATCTGCTGTGTCTCTGTATCTCTAGTTCCACTTGGACTGGGCTTGTTTGGGTCAGCAGAAATATGGAAAAGGTCAGCCCCGTCAATTCGGATGGCAGCGTTCTGTTCTTCTCATTTTCCTCGTATTTCTTGATAAGAAGACGTGGTGGTCAGCGACTCCAGATAAAACCCGGACAAGCAACCAGATCCACGAGATACACACACATAAAATTAAACGGGCCCAAAACCAAACACAAACGAAGCGGCAGCGAAAGGGTCAAACCATACAAAACATATAAATATTCAATGTGTGTGGAAGGGCCAAGAAAACTTTATCTTTCGACATGGAAGCGGCATGGAAGCAGCCACATGGCGGCAACTGGTCGGAGGAAGGATGAAGGAGCGTTGGCACAGATTTCCCCCGAAATAACCAGAGTCTGGAGGAGTAAACAAAGGCCAAACCAAATGGGCGGCGCTTGTGTACCTGATTTACGATCGCTCCGCTCCGCTCTGCCCCGCCTGTGAAAAATCAGTTCCAAGCATTTCCGCTTCTGAACTTTTTCTGCTGCTGTTTTGTGTTTTGTCCGCTGATGTCGGGATTGGGATGTGGTGGGATGCTTCCCGCCGCTCATGCATATGCATTAGACTAACGAGGCTGCAGTGAAAGTCAGGGGAAGAGATCTCGCTGAGATTGCTGATTAGACGACAGGCCGAGTTTGAAATAATAGCAGTGCATACTTAACAAACAAATTGATGAAATCTTGTGACTACCAAGTCAGCTACTTAAGGCTAGGTGTTACTTGAGTATAAATACGGGTGTTTTTATATGTTTTTTATGTGTGTAGAGGGTGGTTCGGTTAACTGGCAGGTGTTAGCTAATAGTCAGTCGCCCCTTAGGGGATTTATTACTATATTAACTTGGTTTACATATTATAAAATTTTTACTCACTTTTGCCTGTAGCCGTAGTACCAGTGGGTGGTCTCCTTGAGTATTATGACCGCATCGCCCACATCCAGATTGAGGCGATGTGGCTTCGTCTCCTGGTCGAAATTGCACTTGGCTATAACGCAGAAGAGATGCAGAAATTAGTCATTTCATATTATTACTGGTAGGGTTTTTAGATTCGCAGGGAGCTAAGCTTTGTCTAGAGCACCTTTCCCTGATGTCGGTCGCTGAAAACTGAGCGAAATCACAGCGAAATCAACGCGAGTCAACGGGAGCGGAAGGTTATCAATTAGCAAATGCCACCAAGAGGGGACGCGCTGATCATCGGAAACTGGGTTGCCGCTATCTGCGCACCACAGCGGATGGGATATTTGATAAACCCATCGCCCCCAACAGCCCCACATCATCCATCCCACCAGAACGCCATTTCCACATTCTACGTGAGATCTAACATACAAATCTGTACCAGAAACGCAATGGGAAATGGATATAGCTTTGGGCAACTTCCTCGAAGCTCGAGTCACGATAAAACTTGGATGTCTGACGGGAACTGCAAATGACGCACTTGCAGTGGAAACAGAAATTGATATCGGACTAAGAAAGATGTAGGGGAAATACATATAGCCATAGATAAGTGCTTTTAAAATGTAAACAAATAAATAATTGCATCTAGTCCAGAAATGATTGGTGTTTTCCCAAAATCTGAAGAGTAGTTGACATCATCATAATTGGAAATCATAAACTAATTTTGGTAAAAGAGCACTCATTAAAAGTTAATCTCTAAATTCAAGTATTTACCAGTAAATTATCGCTCTTGGAAACTATGTTTATTAAGGTGTATTAAATTACACAGGCTAGTTACTAGTAAGCATGTCTAAATAAGCTTGAAAATTAATATAAACCTATTAGTTTATAAACCCTTTTCCTTATATTCTCCAAGGAGTGCCTCTTCGAATGCTATTTTCTTTACTTTATCCATGAAAGGGACTTAACCATTCCTCTGGGCGTCGCCGACAACATCATCATCGTAGTCGACAAACTTCCTCCTTTCCTTGATAGTGCGCTTTCAGAGATATACGCCAGCCATATAACATATTAAATATATATGCGAGTATAGTTGCTTGGACACACACATGTGCATCCCCCATATAAGACCGTACACTCGCATCCCCAGCACCGCAGTCAAGCACAAAAAGATACAAAACAAAGCTGAGCCGCCTTCGCGTGGCACGCTCCGGGTGGTGGTGGTGGTGCTGCCGCTGTTGCTGCTGAAGGCGGTGGTGGTAATGCTTGGGGCTGGGACTAGGAACGATGGTGGTGGTGCCGATGGCGACTCCGCAACAGAGGCGAGGCAGGAGCAACGGGAGCGGAGCGGAGCAGCCACGGTCCAATGACCGATGCTCGCAATGTTCGCGCTCTGCCCGATCTCGATGGAAGGCATAACAAGCGAGAACGACCTCCACAGCACATTAAGAGCGACAGCGGCAGCAATTCGCAAAAGGTATTCATTGTCGGCTCTGCTGTCATACAGAGCACAGACGCGGTCAAGACAAGTAGCCCTAAATGGCTAAATTCAATTTTGTGACCTGTCATTCCAGTTGGTAGTTTCCACATGAAGTTAAAGGAATCATTAATCTATCATTAATCTACAGAAACACGGAATTGTCACACATAACTAGAAGCATCTCTGGGAATATTGAAAAGTAGTTAATGCTATGAAGCATATCTTGTTGTATTAATATATAATATATATAATATAGTCATAGCATTGACAAATCTAATACAAATCCCTTCTATGCTGTTTCTTGATGTATTTTCCATTTAATGAGATTATGGTTACAACCGAAAACCACTTTTGCCTAGACTTCCATTGCTACTATTCTGACCGCAATTATACGCATGGAATTGTGTTTGGTTTGTTACTTTTTTTGCGCTTTGCATTTCATTTCGTCTGTCCAATTGCGTGGAAAGTTAACTTGGAGTGGGACTGGGTCAATTGCGGAAACCAGTTCCAAGGAGAACTTTCCCAGCTGCGAAAGTTTCCCAAGAAGCGCGCGTATAATTAGATCAAAGCCAAAGCCACGCAGACTTATCGAATCGATTGAAATTATTTATAATATCGAAATGCGCACAGCAATTAAAGGGAATTACTTATCCCACTCTGCGGCTACTTATGCGCAAGCTAAGTAAATACTCGGAAATGGCAAGTGAGTCATGCGACGTCGACGCTGCGGTCAAGCAATCAGTCACAGTGAGCGACACACCTATAAGACCCGATCAGTGCGCGGGAGGAGCTCTGGCAATGGCCGTTCCAGGCGTAGAACTGGGTTCAAGCACGATCAAAGACGTCATTAAATCGAGCCCATTTCCTTTTCTCCAGTCCGCCGATAAGCCAAACAAAGCCTATCCCAAGACCCTTTATTCTTTCTGCTGCAACGACAAACTTGTTGACTAACGGAAACGCTCATAAATAATGAAATGCACAAGTTCTTGGTCTATAAATAAGCAGGGACGCGGAGCAGAGCAGGAAAGTCACGGCTCAATGGCAGGGGAAGGAAGGAACAAAAAGGTACGGACCAATACAGAAGACTGGAAACAGTCAGCACTCAACAGGCAATCAGACAGGTAAACGAAAATATATAGATGTACATCCCGATGCCCAGCCTTATTTTATGGAACTGCACACAGAAAAACAGAAGGATGGTTCCTAAACACGAGCTGTATATGCTATTATTAATGCCTGGTATGGGCATTATTATTTAAATCTTATACAATAAAAAGTATACATACATACTTATACATTTTGTATTATGATAAGATAAATGAGTAGCCCATTTTTGCATTTTATGGAGAGTAAATGAAATCTTGCTTATGTGAGTAATGATTGTGCGATCTAGTTTCAATCTCGTATGTGGGTAGCCGGAGAAGTGAGACATTCCTGTTTCATTTCCTGTTAAAAATCTCAAAGAAATAAATATCTTGAGCTTCCGATTTACTTTCCTGTGTAGAACTATCCCAGATACAACTAAATCTAGACAAGGAAGATGTGAATCTGTCCAGCACGTGGACAAAGTGTGCTGCACGTCTAAATAGTAAACTCCCACTTTGTGTAAAGTTTGCCAAAAGCTAGATTAAAGGCAAAGCACAAAACAGTAACAAATCGCAGCAATATAGCAAAGTGAATATATATAAAACCGCAGTCGAGGCGCTTCGTCATCAATTGGTGTCGGAGTCAACGGCGTCGTGACTGGTGACTGGACAGTAAAAAATAAAGTGAAACAAAAACTACAACAACGTGACGGCGCGGCGACAGCCTCAGCCACAACTTGGCTCATTCCAAAATTTCTGGTTTAAATAGCACGCGGCTCAGAGAAGATTCTGTATAGAGCTATATATGATCATACACATATGCAAATTCCCTGCACACATTCACATTGGTTTTTTGTTTTCTGTATAGAAGCTGGCTTGTTTGACGCTCTCGCACCGTATTCGAGTATAAATATCCAAGTACGAGCTTCTATGAGCTAAGCCCCCAAAGCTATATGTCTATATATACACTTTTCCACATATGCGTCGTTAATTGTCCAAAGCCTGAGGAACGGTTTCGAGGGTTAATTATAATGATTCTCATCGCTTAAGATGCTCTGGCATTGACTAATTACAAGTGGCGGTGAAGATCTCTAAGCGGGTGTGGGGTGAAATTAATATGGATACCAAAAAATAACAATCGGCCGGCGGCTGGAATGGGGAGAGTGCGGTGGGAGTTCTGCCCATTGTTTACTTTGAATTTCCAGATGAGGCTAATTGCAGATGCTGGGCGGAATTTGTAATTAGATATTGTGAATTAAATATTTCGCACACCTTACAATACAATCAAAAGCAATGACGAATATAGCAAGGTACACTAATTTAATAAAGAGTATACTGCGGCTAACATTATTTATAGATGTATTCCTGATCGATCGGCTTACCTATCGCTGATTATTAGAATATTTCCTAGAAGTAAATATTCCTATTTAAATCAAATAAAATCATATGTATCAGTGTACGACTATTTATAGATGAATTAATCATTCGGATTGACAGAAGAAGTGATTGTTTTCGTATACAAATAATATCTTTGAAGTACTTTTTTCTCCCCACCTTTCTGATTTTTAGACATTTTTTTGGGCTTGCCGAAATGGAATTATTCAGCAAGCATATAACCAATTGGGTAAACCTCAAGCGATCCCCCGGCAGCCTCTGCCTTTTAGAACCCCTGGAGACAGAGATAATGACAATATTTGATGGCACATAAATTCATAAAATTACTTGCACAACCGCTTGGAACGCTGGAACGCTGGCCCATTGACAGTTACGGTTAACGTCGCTGCGGTCGTAAAAAGTATCTTCTGGATACAAATTAGAAACCAAACAAAAAGAATTTTGATAAAAAAGAAGTACGTTATTATTACGGAGCAGAGCCATTAAAAATTGCGGAGCAACAAAAGAGGAAATGTAAACACAAACTTGACCCATTTGTGGCATTTGAGAAAATCACTTAAAAACAATCTCAAATTGGTTTTATGGCTTTAAGAACATGTAAGGTTAACTGCGTGGCGAGAAGACGCCAACAGGGAATTTCTTTTTATGGCATTTTTTTGGAATACGCACTGAAACCATAACATTTTTGGGATCTTGAGTTTTAAAGGTTCGGGAAAATGTTATTACGAATAATAGAATATTCTATTTTAAGCATGGATATACTTTAGTGATAAAAATGTAAAGCCTTGTTTGGTGAAAATATTTCAATGGAACCGGGCAACCTTTGCAACCTCAGCTCACATTTCTGGTGCAGCTTAAACCAGTTTCCACTGACACCGGATGACGCACTGTGCCCCAATGACGCAGCCGCCTTTTCTCCCCTCTCCTCCCATCGGCAACGTACCCAGTTTTCCGCTGCCCGATCGGATTCGATCCCAGCCATGCCCCGCTCTGGGCAGCGGGCAATTTATGTTTAATTAAGCAATTTCGGAGAGCAATCGAAGATTGCACTCGGTCAATTAGCATAAGGGGGAGTCCACAAATGCGACAATCTCCGACATTGGCAATCTGAGGATGGGGTGGAATATGGGTTCGGCGATTGAGTTTCCATTTGATTGCGAAATGGAAAGCGGAGATTCGCTGCATGGCAGGGTTAATGGTGGGGGTGCTGTTCCAAGTGGAATCAGAAACTCAAGTGGCAACTGCCAGTTGCCTCCTCAAACTTTATTCTTAGTGTTCCGGAGTCGGAGGACGGCTGAATCCGGGGGATGAGTGGTGTTCCCTGGTCTGAGTCAGCAGCGCAAACAACTATACAGCTGCCCGAAGGGAAGGGCATCTGGCCTGAGATGATAACTCATATGGGGGGACTCTCTTCGGTTTACCAACATTATCTTGTTTGTCTTTGAAATTATGGGGCAGGGTCTCTACCAAAGATACAATCTCCCTTCTTAGTTGCTTAAAGCAACCAAGATTTGGCAATTTTGTGTATAATAAAAATGTAGTAGTGTATCTTCCTTAGATGAAATATAAGCCTGTTTAATTTAAGAATGAAATGCCCATTCTCTTTGGATTAGTTATACCTGGAAAACCCCGCGCGAACCAGACGTGTGTTAAGATTAAAGCCTTTTTCGGATAGCTGCCAAATTTGATGAAGTTTTCACTCCAAGTGTGGAAATGGAAGTCGGGGCGAAAAAACTTTCCTTTGAAATTATGCAAATCAAAAGGCACATTTCATGCATCTCAAACTCCAACGGGCTGGAAAATTTTAATTAAATTGAGAAAAGCGAGACTCTGAAATCAGAAACCAAATCAACTCTTCCCCGCTCTATCCCTACATCCCCCACTCTCTCCCCCTCTTTTGCTTCGTTCTCTCAGCGTCATTAAGTTTTACGTTTACTCTCCTGCTCTTCCCTTCGCTGCATGTTGTTGTATTTATTATTAACGCGGTTGGTTGTTGTTGCTATTCAAATTTAGAAGTAGAATGCACAAGTGGAGTCGTGTCTCTCTATCTCCCTTGCACCTTGGAGAGAGTAAATAAAAGTGAGTGCTTGAGGGGAGGCTGACGGCTGAAGGTGTAGAGGCAATGAACAGTGGAGTAGTGCAGCAAGGAAGTGAAGATGTCACCGCAGGGCAAACTTTTAACTTGGTCCGCAAACAGACAAATCGTCACATGCAGTCCGTGGGCGGAGTAAATAGGGAGCAGTGGAAGGGCTGGAGACTTGCAGCAGCTCCTCTCTGAGTGGGCAAAAGTACCGCTATGCAGGAGGTAGAGAACTCAACTATAGTCTACTCACTCCCTCTTCAACGGAAATAAATTCACACACACACACAGACCGTCGATCGACAGACGATAACCGAAATGAGGCTCATAAAAAGATAAAGCGATTATTCAATGTTTACTGGCCTTCGTCCAGCTATAATTAAAGTTTTACTAAGCAAAATGGATGAGCTGCCAAGTAAAGCAGCCAGATCAACCCATCTCCCATTATTTCAGACAGCTGAAATGTAATTTGGTCGCGATACGCTTGATATTCGAGAGTTCTTAAGACGCAGAGCAGAACAAAAGAAGCGCGATAAGACAAGACCTGGCTGATAAGGAGTTTCCACTCGAATTCCGTGCATTTTGTAAGGCGATTCGCATTTACAGGGGCCAAAAACTACAGTCCCAATGTCAGATAATAATAAATAATAACTTATCTCACGGCCCATATTCGTATTTACTTTTTACGGCTCCACTCCCCCGGCCACGCCCCTCCATATTATCGAGTATTTCGACAGTTAGCATGGGCACAATTACAAAAATTGACTAGAGGCAAACATGTGTCAGTAACAAGTGCAAACAATTCGAGTGTTAAATGGAAGTGAGTGCTTTCGTAGTTTCTGAGTCCGCTCAATCGGCTATACCTGAACCCGAATATGTACCTGTCGTATCTACGGATCAACGGAGAAAAGGTCAACAGAGCGACAAAGCGTGTCCCATAATAAATTCACACGTATTGTGAGTTGCGACCCGCGATTAGATATTTCATGGTCACTGCCAGTGAATCGGAATCGAGCATCTTTTCTGTCAGTGTAATGCTGTTGCAAGCGAGTGCACACACGATCGAGAGGGAGAGCGAGCGGGAGAGGGAGGATGCGAACAGACAGGCAGACGATAGAAAACAGGTTTTCGTTTCAAGAGCAAATCTCAGAATTCTGTGCTAGTGTTGCTTTGCTGTAGAATGAGGCAAAGGCACAGAGAGGCTGGAAAAACAGGATGAAATTGAAAGAAAAACGAAATTACGGGGCGAGAGAAAAAAGATCGGCGGCATGGCACCGCATGTGCAAGCGAGAAGGTGCAACAAGTTTTACCGTAGCAAACGCAGCAGGGGGGCAGGCACATGGTTCGAAGCAATGAGCGAGAGAGAGAGAGCGCTTTTCAGTTCTAGGAAGGAGCCCATAAACGTCTCCTTCACACTTGTTTACAAAGCACTTTGTTTAAACATTCTTCGTGGGCCGTAATCTAGCCAATTTATTTATGTATTTGATTTCCCCAAAAAAATTGTTAACTCACCAATGCCGAATGCCTGCTTGGCATTGCAATCGCTCCACACAGTCATCTTGAAGGCTTTTGTTGTTGCTGCTGTTTTCGGCGCCGACTTTTACCACCAACACCAACACAAACACAGTCGCGCACTCGATCACCACTCACACATGCAGAGCGACAGACTTTCGTTTGCGAAAATAAAAACAACAAAACCGAAAATTAGGCAACAGAAAGAGCAACACGTAGTTGAAATTTCGTTTTCACAATAATACCGCCAACAGAAGCATTTCGCTACAGATTTCGCCGAACCGATTTCAAGTAATGATTATTATTGCACCAAAGCCTGCATTCCGCGCAATTGTCGCTAATGCATTTTGCGTTGTTTTTTATTTTGCCGCTCTGTTCTCGATTTGGGAGTTGGCCGCTCGGCTAATAATCTTCGCTCTCTCCGGCATACGCACGCTGACACACACACATACCCGTGAACATGGGCTCACAATTAATTAATTTGAGCGCTCTCGGGAAGAACAACTAGCGCGCGCGCTCCGTTCGGTCTTTGAGTTGAATAAGCAATGAATGAAGAGGAAACACAACAAACAGCTGTAAGAAACGAAAAGCATAAAAAGAAATCGAAAAAATACAACCCTGTTCATGGGTGGATAACATTGACGAAAAAGGTTGGGAACTTTGATGGATAAAGGTGGAAAAACTTGAAAACTTTGGTGAGATAAGGTGAGAAACGTTGCTTTGCAAGAGGTTGAGAGCTTTGATAAGATTTACATTTAATTTAATTTGAATATGCTGGAAAACTAAGCCAAGCTTTAAAACTTCGACAAGGTAGGCAACTCTAATAAGGTTCACAACTTTAATGAGTGAGAAAGCAGTGGAATTGTTTGAAACTTGAACGAGTTTTCAGGAAGCAGTGCAGATTGCACTGCCCCCCACCCCAGCAGAGTTTCAAACCTCAATTCGCATTCTGAATTTAAATTAGGGCTGTTATGGCTTAGTTATGTTTATTGATATTTTTAACTATGACTTGTCCAAAAAATTAGTGTATTAAAATGTCGACTCAAAAATTCGAATATTTGATGTCTTCTGGAGAGCATATTATGGCCAATAATGATATGATAGCCAAATGTCGTATATCTTTCGATTCGCCGTTAAAATCTTAATTATTTAAAAATAAAATACTTTAAAAAAGTTAGAACAAAAATTTGGCCGATTTTTCAAAATTTTATAAGGGGTTACATCATTAAAATTGTCAAAAATTGATACCAAATTTATTTGTCTAAATTTGTAAACTCAGTATGCAGATTAATTAACCAACTAAAAACTATCACAGAAATGCTTTCCGAATTTAAATTAAGGCTGTTTTGGCTTAGTTATGATTATTTTTATCTGTGACTTGTCAATAAAATTAGGGTACTAAAATTTCGACTCAAAAATGCAAATATTTGAGGACTTCTTGAGAGCATAATTTGGCAAAAAATTAAATGATAGCCAAATGCCCTATCTTGTCCGATTCGCCGTCAAATTTCAAATTTTTTAACAATAAAATATCTAAAAAACTTTGAAATAAAATTTTTGCCGATTTTTCAAAATTTGATAAGGGGTTACATCATTAAAATTGTCAAAAATTGATACCAAATTTATTTGTCTAAATTTGTAAACTCAGTTACATCATTAAAATTGTCAAAAAATGACCAACATTTTATTATTTTAAATTTCTTAAGTCTATATGCAGATTAATTAAACTAATAAAAACTAACATAGAACAGCTTTCCGACTTGAATTTAAGGCTGTTTTGGCTTAGTTATGACTATTTTTAACTCTGACTTGTCCAAAAAATTAGGGTATTAAAATGTCGACTCAAAAATGCGAATATTTCAGGGCTTCTTGAAAATATTTTATGGCCTTCCTTCCTTCTTCTAAAATATAAAAAAAATACATACGAAATTAAAACTCCTAAACTTGCTCAGAGGCAACGGATATCAATTACTTCCCCAAGACGACTAGAAAGATTAGGAAAACCTTTTGTGGAATGCTACACTTTATTAAATATTCTTAAGCACGCGGCACGATTAAGATGTCCGCCCGGAAGAGATCCTAGTCATCTTCGACGACGACCAAGATGTCCCGGAAACAGAAGGGCGTGAAGGGGTAGCCCGTTCCGCCGTAGAACTTGCTCATAAACTCCACCCAGTGCAGGCGCAGAGTGTGCAGGAAGGCGGAAAGACCCTCCATCATCACCATGATGGCGATGGTGAAGAACACCCAGACGGCGAAGATGATGAAAATAAAGATGCAGCCAGCATAGCCGGTCGTCTGCAGGCCCATCGCCATCACCATTGTCCACAGGACCTCCGACAGCTCTGCAATACAATCTTTGATTAAAAGCGAGTCCCTAGTGAAATCAAGGGGGAGTCTTACGGGCGTGGGCCAGGGACAGAGCCCAGAGACGCAGATAGGAGGCCGTGTGTGAGATGGTGCTCAGGATGTACTCGATGGTGTGGATGGCCTGGTGGATCCAGATCTCGCTCATGGGCTCATCATCCTCCTCGCTGTGTCCCGACTCGTGAGCCTCGGCCACTTCCGTAATGATGATCTCCTTGCCCGTGGTGACCTCAATTTTCTCCACGATCTCGTCCACCAACTCCACGGGTCCAGCGGGCTGAAGGAAGAAATAGAGTGAAGATAAAGACCATGTCTTACATCCGTAAGCTGGTTCAAGCTCACCCTGTTGCGGCGCTGGAACTTAATATACAGAGGCTTGCCGAGGAGGATCCAGGGGATGCAGATGACGGCGATCACGAGGAATATGGTCTCGAGCTGGCGCTGGATAGGAAACATGCTGGCCTCGCAGCCTGGCGACACCGTCTCTGTCTTGAAGAGCATCATGTCGATGAACATGATCAGGACCGAGGGCGCACAACTGGGGGAATTGGCCACAATGTCGGCGGTGGGAGAGTACTTGACCCACTTGTAGAACATCATGAAGCACATGTAGCCGAACAGGAGCAGCAGGAACAGCACCTGCGGCACGAACTGAAGGATAATATAGGCGTACTTCTTGAAGAACACAAAATTCTCCACCGACAGACAGACGCCGAGGGTCATGTGCAGCACCCCAAAGATGATCGATAGCTTCATCTTGTAGGTGTTCAGGAAAATGATCTTGTTGGAGGCCGACTGCCAGACGGGGTCGATGCCCATTGGATAGACACCGCGAGCGGCCACCGTAGGATTTAGTGTCAGGGTGGGATTGGTCAGGACAGTGGTCCGATTGTAGACA